>JBBBDQ010000957.1:2272500-2363986 GCA_037127315.1 Ascarosepion bandense | reverse complement strand
TATAAATATGAACAAAACTCAATATTAGACCAGTACACAGTTGTATTAAAAATTGTTCAATACAATTATATTGTAGAACTTTTGAATAATAACTAATAATAATTGAGTGTAATAACTCGTTTATTATATATATATATATATATATATATATATATATATATATATATATATATATAATATTATTATAAATTATACTTTGGAACATGTGCAAACTACATGTAATTTGAACATATTCTAATGTATAATTTGTAATGAATATTCATTGGTCTATTTTTATATTCAGCACTGTTTTAAATTAAATTTTTGAACGTTGCAAATATTTTCTTCATTATATATATATATATATATATATATATATATTCTTTAGTTAAACGTCATTTTTATCCGTGAACATGACGTTTAATCAGTTGCGTCGTTGTGCGCCCGTTGAATTAATTATGTAGACGAGTGTATTATAAAAAGGCAATGGGGCTTGTCCCAGATGATTATTTCGATCGATGGGCAGTTATTGGCAAATACCTGATGCAAAGATGATGACTTGACAGTTTTTCTTTAATGAACACAGCGAGCTAACCCAGTAGTGATTATCCAGCCATCTCTTCCATCATTCAATAAATACTCTGATTCATACTACTGCAGAGCTGTCATGGCGGCGCGACGGTGAAGACAGCGATACAGATTCCGTGATTGATCATCCGTCCGACAGTACCGCGTTTAGATATCGCTTAAAATCAAAATGGAAGCACGTAGCTGTGTGAGTAATTTTAGTCAGACACAATATGTTGGCTTTCCGATTTGTTTGTCACTGGGGCAAGAGCCAGATTCGCGTTAACATTCGTCAATGAAATAATGTTATATTCATATCTGCAGATAGGAACCAACGGATTTGAACAGTCTGTGCGAAAAATAAAGGATTTGGTGAAAACAGAATAATAATAAAAATTACAACGTAAGTATTTTCGTTATTATATCTTTACTTAGTTGTCCATTTCAAACTGGTCATATCTATTTGTAAGTATCTGCTGATGGCATCATTTGTGGCTAAGTTAGTCGTTAATTTGTTCTCTTTTTTTAAGATTCTGCGTTTTGATATGATTATGAAGCGTTTGATCCGGTTTTTCTCATTTGACAACAGCCATGATAGTGCAACACTATTATCCAAGTGATATTACTACTCCAGTTGGAACGACGTCTTAATTCTAAGGCATAATTATATTATGTCAAGTAAGAATAATATTTATGATAAATGAAAAAATACACAAAATACATACATATTTACTTTGTAAAGAAATATGTAGAAGGGGTCAGAAGGTCCATATCGGGAGGGCATCCGATCAAAGAGTAAAATAAAAATTTCATTCATATTTAATTTGAATAAAGTGCTTATTTCATGTTTTATCTCATTTTATATATTTAAAATGTTTTCTCATATTTCTACTATGCCGTATGCTTGAGTCTTAGGTACATAAAATCAATGCGTTGGCCCCGGGCATCACTAAACAGCTGCACGTGATTGGAGTCACATGACAAGAAGATGAAAAATACTCGCTCAAGTGGAATCTAAAAACAGTTTCAAGGGAATTCATTTTTGCGAATTATCAAACCACTGTAGATTATTTAAAGTCGGAACATATTTTGGGGTGTAAGGATAATAATTTTTCCGAGTGAATATTTTATTAACAATTATTTGGATTAACAATAATTTATTCCAGATAAAATTCATACTATCTAACACAAAGATGGGGAGAGGATATGGATTCATACATTTTCCAATGGTAAGTAAATCCAACAAATCTAACTAGAGTCTAGAATGGATTCTCCGATTTCTTATACTCAGGCGTTAACCGAACATCCCGTAGGACGAGAGTAAGGACAGCAGTAAATTAAAGAGGGAAAATTTCATGAATTTAAGAATTTAAACAAACTGAAAAAAACAAAAACGATTCTCTCTACGAAAATAAAAAGAGTAAAATACTCATTTAATTTGAGATTTTTTATTTAATTTCCGCCATCAAAGCAAGGAGAAATGCTTACTTGTCTGTTGACCTATCTATACTATCAGTACACAGAGTGAAAACCAAGGGGATTGATACAAATAGAAAAATAGTAGAACTTTACATACTAAACGACGAAACTGTAAAACCCAAAGATGATATTTTTTTAAATTTAAAGACCCCAAAAAAGCAATAACATAGGATAAAGCTTAAGATACGAAAACAATTTTTCCAGAACAAAGCTGTGTTAGTTCTTCGACGATATTGAGAAAATTATTGGTGAAAAAAATTGTTATCGCTCAATCTTACAAACCTTTCTTCTTCTTCTTCTTCTTCTTCTTCTTCTTCTTCTTCTTCTTCTTCTTCTTCTTTATGTGCCGTATCCCTTCAGGACATAAGCAATCATGGAGCTTCACTTGCCTCTGTCCCTTGTCGCTCTTAATATTTTTCCTCTTGGTATCTCTCCCAAACACCCCCGCCATCCATTTGCCTAAGATCATCAAATATGTATTGCACTGCTTTCCACTGTCTCTTTTTCTGTCTATCCTGACAGTTCTGTGAGCATTAAATTCTCCAAAACCTCCATCCTTGTTGCATGTCCCAGAAATCTACGCTATTTTCTTCTTGATGCTAAGTATAAATTTTCTTCTCGCTTGCATCCTCTCCAATACCTTTTCATTGCTCACGTGCTCGGTCCATGATATCCTCAGTATCCTTCTGTTCGAGCTTCTCCTTCGTTTTGAAGAGATTGCACAATATTCGCTGCAATATAGAAGGAGAAATATCACATAGCTTTTCTTGGTTTTTAATCAGATCTTCTTATCTCTCAGTACTCTGGTTAGCTTTTGAAATGTGTCCTTGGTCATGCCAATTTTTCTTTAGATATCAGCATTGCACTTTCCATCCTCTGTCAGAACACATCCCAAGTATTTAAATTTCCTTACTTGTTCTTTTCCGGTTTTCCCGAGCAGTATGTGGCATTTGAGGGAGTCGTCTTTTTTGCTGATGACCATGTATTCAGTTTTCTTGAAGTTTATACCCAGTTCTGAGAAAATTTATCCATTTTATGCTCACAGTCGCTGGGTCCGGTGATGCCTGTTGCGCATGTCGCTCATAACCGAGCAAGAAGTCAGTGTCTTTAGGCTTAATCCCCTTCACGACGTTAGGGTTTATAATTTGTTTTTACATGTCCATGAATATTATTTGAAAGAGTGGTGGCATGGTTTCCCGTTGCTTTCTCCACGGTGTTTAATCGGAACACCGCCTCTAGCTTGCTAGACGTTGACTTCTCAAATTTTTTCTGCATTTTGTAGGTTTAATTTTGTCCTAATGTTGCTAACATCCCGTAAGACCCAAAAACTTTGATTAGGGGTAGCCGTTCTGTTTATATATATATATATATATATATATATATATATATATATAAACACACATAAAAATTACGTATCTGTATCCATCGAATGGGTGGGGGTAGAGATAATGTAAATATTAAGTTGTTACTTAGTATATGTCAAAATTAGTCCTCTTTATCATAGAGAAAGTCAATAAGGTTTCACCAGATTAGTACAGTTTGCTAGCGAAAAAGGTATAATTTAATATGAATATTAAAAAAAAATTGAAATATTTAACTTTTGTTCCTGTGGTAAGTCAGCTCGGCTACCTGATGTTGATTATCTTTTCCATAAGATAAATCGACAGGAAAAATTGCAAACAAAATGACTTCAGAATGACGAAAAAACTGGACCCAATTGAATGAAAATGACTTGCTTTCTCACATCTGATAAGATTCATAGACATCAACACGTGTATCTAATTAAAATATCCGATTATATTTTATTCGCATTTCTTCTGTTCTTTTTAACTTCACCGTGGAGTGAGAGGTTTGGTTGTGTCGGAGACACCCGAATACGGGGCAGCCAGCCAGTCAGCCATCGAGACTGGCTGCTGTCTGCAACTTAACTCAGCTCTAGTCTGCAAAACTGTAGAACTGGCACCTTGTGTCAGCTGACGTCACTTAAATAGATACCTTCCGACACATGGAACTTTTGGTGAGTTTTGTTTCATCCTGGTGGTGACCCCTTTGGTCCCCGCTAGTTAGAACAAAATTTGCCAGCCACCCAGTACAAAAATTCACAGAGACAAAGACATTATACAGCAATCTCTATCGCCACTCCCCATATATATATATATATATATATATATATATATATATATATATATATATATATATATATAAGCCTTAACCTCAGAAATTCCTGACCACTAAATAGTCTAGTGATGCTTAAATAAGAACTTTGGACAAAGCAAATAACTAAAATAAGAACTAAGTTAAGTAGAAGAAGGACATAAACATTCATTTATGGGCTGGAAATTATTATTATTATACTCTCACATACCCGGTCTAGTATCATTATCTTTGTTGTTAGAGTCACATTGTTTTGGCTGTTGTCTACTCTGATTTCTTTGGGATTTTTCTTTAATACTTTATTCCCTGTTATTTGGTAATCTTCATGTATTTATTCTCTCATATTTGTAATATTAATTCCTTTATTCTCTCATATTTGGTAATTTTCATTCCTTTATTTTCTCATATTTGATAACCTTTATTCCTTTAATCTCTTAATTAGGTGAAATTTATTCTTTTATTCTCTCATATTTGGGAATCATCATTCCCTAATACTCTCATATTTGATAACCTTCATTCATTTATTCTACCATATTTGGTACATTAATTCATTTATTCTTTATTTCATCTATTTGGTGGGGCGGGATTCTTCCCATTCCATTATCCATGCCAGGTTGAAAATCACCAATTATTTCGATGTTACTTATTTCTTCCACTGAATATATTTTTATCGCACTACTCGACGACATGATTAGACTCATGGTTGACAGGTAACTATAACCACTTAACTATCGTTTGTAGACAAATATGCCACATATTTTGTAAACAATTTAGTAGTAAACACGTAGAACCTTAAAATATTATCACTTGTATCCCTCATCAACTAAACCAGAGTATATGATTTTTACCGTATTTAAAATGTATTAAACGTTCTAGTCTGGTGTCTAATATTCTTGCTTTTTTATTAAAAGGCTGCCTTATGACGTTAATTTCTATGCTGAGCCACTTGAACAGGTTATTAACACTTGGCAAGCGTGATGATTTTTCTATCTTTTTTCTAGTGTTGCTCTCTTTTGATAAAACTAACTTCATTCCACCAGATGTTTTCACCATACATGATTGATTTATGTCAGATTTCATAATTTCGCCTTCACTGAATTACAGCTTTTCGATCTTTATCCCGCATAGTTTATGTAAATATCTCTAAATACATAGGAATTTATTAGGATAAACCAGAGTTTACTTGAATGAATAAAAGTTCTTTGAGGTCCTATCTAGTCAATATAAATAGTGGACCATTAAATTATTTAGAATAAACTTAAATGCTGGATACTATGTATAGTGTACGAACGAATTGAAAATTGTGAAAAATATCAATTGAAGGCATCATTATTGGTATGAAGAGAATAATGCTGAAGAATTAGGCAAGGAAACTGAACTAACTAAAAATTCGAAGATTTAAAATTATCTAGACGAATGGAATATTCAGGTCAATTACCGCACTGAGAAAAGTACTGGGACATTGAAGAGAGTTGGTAATATTTTATTTATCGTTATAAACACCAGTTACAATTGGTGTAAAAATTCAATATGTCCAAATAATTATATTCACATATCTAAAGAAGATAACATAGTATACACAAAGCAGTGACTTCTTCTGGTTCACTATAGTTGAATAATACGATATGATATTGTTCCTATCCCTAAAGAGCAGAATCTCCAATCTTGGAATGTAACATAAAGCCGATAAACTAGAAGTTGTAGGCTGTATAGTTTATAGCTATTATGCAAAACTGTTTAATTACCATTTCATTTTATTTCGGACTTACTGTTTGTGTTGCATTTAGAATGTTTATTCTGACATTTTTGTTAAGTATCATGTATTTAAGATATTTTATTTGAAATGCAGACATATGAAACATTTGTGATACTTCTCTTTATTTTTAGATGAGAATAGAGTTTTTGCTGTGCAGTGGATATTTTGCAGCTTTGCAGAATCAAAATGACTTTTATTTGAAATATTCTTGGGAGTAATAAATTAGTAGCATATCTTTGGCAAATAACTAATGCCCAATGATTTAGATGTTGTAGAATAAAATTATAGCGTACAGGTTGCAAATACGGAAAACAGAATAAGAAAGCAGATTTCAAATTTCAGATATGGTTGTTCATGTTAATTTTGAATAATAACCTTAAAAATCTTGAATCCAGTACTCCTAGTTCCCTACGAGTATTGTATTCAGTAAAGTATAACACGATGTTTGATATTTCATGTTTGACGAAGAAAAGAGTTGGTCATTGAGTACTTAGGCAAATCAATATACGAAGGATTATTATCATCTCGAAATTAGGTATATGCTGTATATTTTCAAGAAAAATCAGTTTCATGAATAATTCACTACGGTCTTTTTACGCTGATTTTTTAATTTATATTTAATACATTTTGTTACGGCAAAAGTTCAAATAGAAGGTAGGAAGACTGTGTTGCATAATTTTTTTAAGCCAAAAAATATACTTAGAAAATATAACCTTTATATGCGATTGAATACTTTCATTAGAACTAATCACTGGATGATTTAAGGCATGAAATAATCTTAAAGTTTATCCATCGCATTTCAGTATTGAGCTCATTGACATTAAAGACTAATGGTAACACATATTTTCTTAAAAGGAGTAGATATGTTCATCTATCGCCTAGTTTACACTCCTTATTCGTCTTTGGAACATGAGTAGAGGTTTATCTTTTATATTCTGTTTAGCATTGGGATTCCTGTTCCTTTTAAAGTATTCTTTTTTTCTTCACTACCAGCAATACCTTCTGAATAATTAAAAACATATAATTTAAATTTTAAACCCCTAATTATTCTCTTTTTCGTTTATGCAAAAAACTTTTAATGACGTCAGTGAACATGGTATCTTATTCCACAGAGAAGGAATTGGAAGCAATACCGATATATTTATATTTTAGAAAAGACAGTTTATTAGTGCTGTCTTGTTATTCTAATTATCTTCTTTATTGGGAATGGATGCGTAAAGGTCAGATGTTAAGAGCGAATTTGATTGGTTGTATCTTGTGTAGTTTAACGGTTCAAATATTTTAACACTTATTTTTGAAGCAAAAACATTCCGAGAATTTTAATTAGATGTATGTATTCGAAGTGTCTTTGTGTTTCGGATCCTTCATGTGAACTGAAAGACAGACTGAACACAGAATAAACGCATTTTTTTTTCAGTCAGACTTCAATTTCGAACGTTCATATACATATGTAGGATATATGGATATTTCATTTAAGTAAGAATAATCTTTCAAGCGCCATAATGTCAATGACTTTATCTTATGAATGACAAAAGATATATATAAAATAAAAAAATATTTTCATTATTGAAATCCTTTCTTATCTATATTTGACCAACTTGATTGATATGAAGATACAACTATGATAAGGAAACCTTTGTAGATAGATTAAATTTTCCTACTTTATATTACCATAGAGTCACTGTCATTTGATCGAACTACTGAAATCTTTTCTCTGTGTTACTGATGTAAATATTAACATGTTTCGGCACATCCTTTCTACATGTTTCTGCAAGTTTATAAAAAGAGCAATTTACTGATTCTACGCCTAACTGATCGGCAAAAATATAACAACATTAGAAACGCAAAGAATCATTTCAATTGTCAGACTAATACTTGAAACCAAAATTTGTTATTCATATTGAATTACTTTCAAGGACACATGGTCCAATGAATAAAAGCTATTTTTTTATATTTGACCCTTTTTTAAATATATATTTTTTAATAAATGAAAAAATATTCGATAATTTTTAACAATAGCTACATTTTTTGAGGAGTTTATTTATAAAACCCAACATATACATTCTATGCTACTCTTCGTCCCAGCAAGGAATTATGTGGAAGCAAAGAATGTTTTGTATTTATAGCTTCAGAAAGAGTGAGGAAATCAGAGTGAAAAACATTTTCAAAATTTATTGTAAGCAGTTTTCATTTCCAAAACTTCCCTGTCTCTTCTTTCTTACATCCAAGCTACAAGCTGCTTAAACAGAGAGGCAAGACATGATGTTGTTACTCCCCTATGTTTGTTACTATTATAACACCAAACAAAGGAAAGACTTTATTTGAATAATAGATTTGTTCAAATATTGACTGGCACAAACATAATACCCTCAACATTTCTTTTGCTGTTTAGATATGATGTTACTTCTCAGCAACTCTTTTTATTTCAACTAAAGATTGTTCAGTTGATCAGTCTGCAATGCAACATTGTGGAAAAAATGTATTCTTAACCATAACGGAGAAGTCTTTGTCTTTGTCTTCGCAGTCAATCCGGAAATAAATAAATCCTGTGTGCTGTGTAACTATATTTACTTGATAATTTTATTCTTCTTTGCTCTTGGTTAAAAATTTACCAAGCAAAAACCTTAATCCTTGCGTTTTTCTATTTCTTGGAGCTGTATGTATCAAAACATTTGAGTTTCTTAAATTGACTCTTGCGCGCCCACAACGTCTAATGTGCGAGATATCAAAAGATAGAAGAATGTTAACTTCACAAAAAAATAGTCGAAAATGCATAAATCATATTTTGAATACAAATTTTAAAAATCTATCTTTATTGGTTTTACTTATGCTTATATACAGAAAGATAGAAAAATAAAAAAAAATAAAGATAAATTGTTATTACTTGTATTTCTATTTGAGCTTTTGACATTTTAGATAAATTGTTAAAAGACAAATATTGGGTGCAAAAAGTTTCGCAAAATTTGAAGCTTTTTCGTCAGAAAACTAAGATCAATGCCTTCTGCTTTTGAGCAGGTTTATCAAATCTAACCGAGCATTGTACCACGATTTTGCTTCTCGTCTTTGAGAAACGGAGTGGTGTAATTACTTGGATATGAAATCTTATATAAAGCATTTTTCAATTGGCACAAATTCTTACTGGCAGCCACGTTTTACAAAATATAAAATACTATCTGAGCTTCATTAGACTTAGCTGAGCGAACAAATTATTTTTTTCTTCAAGGCATGCAAATATTCTGATTTCTTTACTATCTCCTTCTAGAAGTAACGGTCGATTTTTGTTTTGAAGCTGGTTGACGTTATTTTATGTATAATATTCAGTAAGTATTTCTATTGACATAAGTGGTAGATATTGATATTATCATGAAAGTTATTCAATGTATTATTTATTTACTGAATGAATAAACATTTTATGAAATACCGGAACACTAACGTTCTTTTGTAGGCACCTTCCTAAACATGGAATAATTTGTATTTCTTTATACTTACACGCTAATATGCTCTCTTTTTGTCGTTATATTCTTCTCTGACACATCTTTAAAAAATACACATTCAAATATACATGATTACCTTTCATACAAATGTATCGATCTGAAATATCTAGTTGTGCTTGAATCAGTGTAAAAACTAAAGGCTTTGTTTGGTTACTGCAAAGTTGATTTTGTTTTCATTAAATAAATTTAATAGAATATTGATTTCAGTACGAATAATGTAAATATTTGGCCATTTCTTTTTGTGTAAAATATAATAAAAAATTGCTCATTTAAAAGAATTAGAATATTTTGAATCAAGGAAGACTAAAAAGAAAACATAAGAGCAATAAGAATATAATAAGAAAACATCGACAGTTACACAGACATATTCGTTTTAACCCCTTCTCCGACAATTATTTTGGAAAAAACATTTCTTTTTCAGATGAAGTTTTATCTGTTTTAATATAGTAACTAAGAAACTCTGGCACGTTGAAGTAACTGAGCAGTGGCTGACTCTTCTACTAGACGCATGAGATGACAATTTAACTCGTTTCAAGCTCAAAAGGGCATAAAAAGAATCAAGATACACGTATAAACAAGTCTGTAGCTGGTTTTTGAACGTTATGTTTTGGATGGTTTTAGTCATTTATCTGAAAAAAGACACTGGGCAAAAAAGTTTAAATATATACCGTTTTTCTTAATCTAAAAGAAACTAGGAAGAAAAAATTAAAACCACAATTTCGTTTTTTACAAGTCAAATATTTAAAATTCCATCCAGCGAGAAACGAACTCCAAACAACCCAGTTAAACCTTCTTCTGTTATTCGCCGTTTCCGTTTAGAAAGTAGGCGATCAGGGTCTTCTCCATATTTCTGGCCCTTTTCCATCAATCTGCCCTGTGAGTATCAGGTTCTCTAAGTCATCTTCTATCATTAGATGCTCCATAAATTTTAACTGTCTCTTTCTGATATTAAGTATGAGTTTCCTTTTTGTTTTAATTTTCTTCAAAACGTGGTCGTTACTCACATATTCGGTCCATGGTATCTTTCTGTAGATCGGAATTTCTGTTGCTTCAAGTCTCTGTTTGATTCAGTAGTTTTTGTGTAATTAGAGTTTTCAATATCAGGAATATCTATGCTTACACTTGTAGTCTATGGTCATGATGAATTAGAATGGCTTTTTATATTTGCGTAAATATATTTCTTTTATTGCTTCTGTTTGTGTGACTAACTGCTTATATGTATGTGGTTTGAGTGTATGTGAGTACAAAAAAGTTAGTGGCATAATGTGTATTTACACGAGGGCAGAAGCTCACATATAAATCTCTTAATATAAAGAAAAAATCGATGGGTAAATTACACAAAATTACAATAAAGCAGAAAGAACTTAGAACTCTAGAGGAATATGTAAACGGAAAAAGAAAAATGGAAGAGAAGCCTGAAAAAAGGATTGAAAGAAAAAAATCACAGCTCTACTGAACAAAGTGAGATCTATCGGCATATTTCACAGTGAAATCAATGAGAATATGAACAAATTATCTATTCACCAAAAAGCTTTGCCTTTCCTGTAATGTCCATTATGCAATAAACTTGCTAATCGCAATATCTACTTTTCTGACAATTGCTGTTCTCCATCACTGATCCTCGCCTTGATAAACAACAAAAGCACATCACAAATCCTTTGTTCGCTCCTCTATTTCTTCTTTTCCTTTGTATTTGCTTCCAATTTCTCGCCCTCTCATTGCATGATATCTCCCTTTCGACTTTTTAATTTTGAACATCAACCGTCTTCTGCTCAGTTTTTGTTTCCACTTCGCATGTCAATCACAAATCATCCTGCTTCTGACATTTGCTTCTATCTGCTCTTCACATCACAGACCCTTTTCTCTTAAACATGTTTGACCACGTTCTTGCGCCTATTATTTCATGTTTTTCGTCTATATCAGAATTACATTTTTGAACATCAGAGACAAAATGTCCATAAGTAAAAATTTTACGGTTATCCGAATATAAATAAATTTAGCTGGAATTTGATTGATAAAATTATGTTCCAAAATTTATTAGTTTCTCCACGGAGATTTTATTTCCACCCCGTAAGTAATTTTTGTTTTCCTTGCCTAAAATGGAAACAGATTTCACTATTAAGTATACTATTATTCATTTCAAGTTTGGTAAAACTATATGGCTATTTCTTATCTTCAATAGACAAAACCCGTTTCGTATTCACCGGGAATCAAACACTGATTATTTAGTCTACATATTTACTTACATTTTATTTTGGTGTAATCACGTATCTTAGCAACAATAATATAAGTTATAAAAGTTGTGGTTTAAGCATTCGATAAAGAGTTACTTGTTCCAAAAATTATAGCAAAACACCATGTCAGCATACTGTAAAGGTGAACAAAGGGACATATTTTGATGTTAGAAAAAAAAACTACATCGGAGCATTCATATTAAGCACAAGAAAGAAAAATAACTATTATAAAATCACTGTGATATCAATTAAATATAATACGAAAGGATTTCTGACTCAACAAAATATATACAATAACCATAGAAATGCATTGGAGTGAATATTTGACTAAAATTTCATTTGTGATTCCTCTATTCATAATTCTTCTATTCTAAATTCCATTATTCTAAATTCGTCTATTCTAAGTTAGTAACAAAAGAAATGGATTTGCGAGTAGTGAAACAGAAAGAAATAGACGAGCCAAGTTCAATTTCCATTCTTGCATAGTCTGTTCACTTCCTAATTTTTAGAAGGGCATAAATTTGCATTAAAATGTATGAATCCATATTTTCTTTTCAGCAGCTACGGATTAAATAGTAGGGTAGACTACATTTTTTAGCTTTGGATGTTGTCAGTCTTGAAAAAGGACACAAATTCAAAACCGTAGAGAAGGTAAATGGTAACAGATATAAATTATGCTTTATCGTTTCGTAAGATGCTCACGACTTCACCAATCATTGACGTATAATTAATAACATAATTATAATAAAATAAAAATATTGGATATTTCAGGAGTCAAACAAAATATAATTGCAGAAATTATCTGGGCATGGTTGCACAGAGGATACTTGAAAAAGGACAAAATGAAATACGCGTAATTAGAGTTTAAAACTAATTTATCGGATTTGTTTAAAAATTAACAAGAATGATAAGATGCAATTGAATTGAAAATACCGTATATGTAAAGATAGAAACAAAGCAATAATCATAAAATCGTGTAAAGCAAATTAATTCAAAATGGAGGACGCAGAGAGAGGAAATACTGTTTTGAGCTACTGATTTACTGGTTATTATGTGAACTAATTAGATTCAACAATATAAATAAATGGTGTAAGTAGAAACAGGAATATGTTTTTGAGAATAACAGAATATAAAGGTGACAATGATATAATCAATGGAAGGAGTGAATTACTGCAAAAGAACATCGCAAAACAAAATGCAGCAAACAAAAGAAGTGGGAAATTGTAAATCAAAGAAACATTTGTTGACACTCAATGAAAAATAACAGATAATGTGTGTATGAAAATTAAAATCTCGTTTGATCTTTTTGGCTGTATTATGGATAAATACTTCTTTTACGTTCTCATATTAGTTACTCCGCATTTTCAAACTAAAAAGTTAAAATGGTTTTATAATTCGTTAATAGATTTTGAAACTGGAGACTTTTCGAAGAAATACAATTAAGTTTTATTTTCTTTTGAGAAGATCAGTTATCTCAATTAATATTGATCTGTAATAAAAAGGAGTTTAATCTGACTCACAGCTGAAATATAGCTGGGATTAAATTAGACATTATGTCGTGCCATTCTCTCAAGGAAGATCTGTTTGTCTTCTTTGAAACTTTCAAAATCCTACATTTTTTAGAACCCACCATCTATTAGTTATCACTGGTGGAAAATACACACAAATTACAAATTACAAACCAATGTAATTAATAGACGCACCATTTACCAAAAAACAACCTTACATAGCCCACTTTTGTCTTTTTTCACAAACGCACACATACATAATGGGAGCATGACAAAAAAAAATAATCGTATCACTCCGAGTAATGCCACTGATGTGCAGGGGGCTGCATAAGAGTAAAAAGATTAAGTAGAAGAGTGTGAAGAGGAAGACGAACCAGTTAGAAAGGAGCAAAAGAAGGATGGGAATACAGGTGTGATGAGAGTTGCAAAGATGGAGAGAAAGGAAAGGATATACGGGGTGGGGATAGAACTAGCGTCAAGTAACATTGTTTAAAAATAAATACAAATTTATCAGATATTTTGCCAGTTTATGAATATTCTACCTGTTAGGAGAGCAGAAATTAGTAATATCTAAATAGCAAAATTTAAAAACGCATTCCTATTTAGAGAATATTGTAGGTAAACACACAGACAGATTTACTATAGAGTATTGCTAAATATAAGTGTATGAATGAAAATAATAAGTTCTTTGTGGATGGAATTCAATTAAAATGGCCTAACAATATATACCTAATATATAATTTTTCACAGTTAGGAATTAATTTTGTTTCGGTTAAATTTGTTTTTCAGACAAACAATAGTGACAGACACTGCAGGGAGATTAAATGAGATTAAACGTGAAGCACTTTCGCAGTAATGACGTTAGTTTCCATCACCAAAGTGAGAACTCATAAACTCGATTAACAATGAAACTTGGCAATGATGTATAATTCTGCTTACGTAAAAAGTTAATATTTCGGAGTTTCAAAAATGGTCTCTAATATTTCATTAATTCTCTTTCTTAGAATATTATTTCAGCCATATTTTTCTTTGGTAGCAAACATTCCTTTTTATATTAGTTTTAACTTCCTATCTTTAAACGAATTGTTCTAATTAATCTCATCGACAATAAGTTCGAAAACACTTTAATTAACTATGTCTATCCACTGCTTGTAGGGACATCTCGACATGGTGTAATGGTTAGCATGCTTGTCTCGCTAGGACCTAATAAAACTAAATTGTCATTTTGACCGCGTACTTTGGGCTCTCTATCTTATAAAAAGTGACTGTATTAAAAATTAAAGCAGAAACACTTTTTTTATTTGTAATGTTTACTGTATGTATGCGATTAATTTAATTAAGAGAATTGAAATGGAAGTATATTATATGATTTGTGTCAAATAAATGCTTTGTTCCTCATTAAGATACGGACTTATTTATTTAATTACATATATGTAACTTATAGATTGAAGGTGGTTTTTCTGTTTCTGTTAACTTTTGGTTGTATATTTTCTGTATATCATTATCTAAAACTATTATATTTCAAACTTTTTTGCCTTATTTTATCATTATCTTTTAACGTCTTTTCATAAAAAGCTACCTAGTTTGAGTTTAGTCTTTATATAATTATCTAAGGTCCATTTTATCAAACCTCTTATACGATAAATACCACTGAAATAAAGAAAATCTCTAAAACCACCATTCTCATTTTTCAACAGTCAGAAAAAAAAAACCCTATGATTAATTAAAATACATGATCAATTATTTATAATTTTCATGTTCCGTATTTTCATGTAATACAGAAGAGATCGTTTCTGTTTTTGTTTTTATTACAGATAATATTTAAGATATGTTAAGAAAGTTTCGAATCTGTCTCTTAAGAGAAATAGGAAGCTGAAGGAGAGGATTAAATTGAGAACTTCACTTTATAACACTTATTAGCAGAAGCCAATATCTCGATGAACTTCGTGCGAAAAATTAAGATGTCAAAAATTTTGAAAATGACTCGTCAAGTAATTAGCGTCATGTCTGTCATATATTACAACTGTTAGCAATTTCTTAGGAAACAGAGCCACTTAACTTTTCCCAGTTCAAAAACCATTGTTACCAATTGTTCAGTTTACTCCGTCTAATCGGAGTAAAATACAAAATCTCTCCTCATTGGAACTGAACAACCCTCATTCTCGGTATCCTTACCCGCCTATCACCCACCCTCTGACATTTCCTATATTTAACCATTCTCGGTATCCCTACCCGCCTATCACCCACCCTCTGACATTTCCTATATTTAATCATCCTTTCTCCACTCTATGTAGCCCCCCTGCGCAGTAGTGGCAGTGACATGCCTTGCTCGGGGTGAAACGCTTATAAAAAAAAAAATATATATTTTTAATCGACCAAAACTGCTTTTGGAGTTTCTGCATTAATAGTATTTTGCGTTTTCTCAGCCAAACTTCTACTTTTATGTGCCGTGTTCCTGTAAGACGTCCCTTCCTGTCCCTTCCTGTTCCTTGTAGTTCTTAATGAGCTTTGTATTGTTATTTCTTCTAAAATATGTTCTGCAATCCATTAGCTTAAAACCATCAAGCATGCATCAGGCATGCATTTCCTCTGTCCCTCATTCCCTTTGTTTGCCCTGCTAGTATCAGTTTCTCCAAGCCCTCCTTCTTCATTATGCGTCCAAGAAATTTTAACTATTTTTTCTGATGTAAAGTATCCGTTTTCTTATTGTTTTCCTTTTTTTCTAAAACCTTGACGTTACTCATATATTCGGCCCATGCAATCCTCTTCATCCTTCTGTAGAAACACCTTTCTGTTGCTTCGAGTCTCTTCTTTAGTCTTTGGGGGAATTATTTAGCATTCGTTACCATACAAGATGACAGATATAACGTAACGGTTTAGTACTCTTTATTTCCCACGAAGTTTTCCTGTCTCTTAATACTCTGCTTAGCTTTTGAAATACTTATTTGGCCATTCCAATACGTCTTCAAATCCCATTACGCATTTTGGCCAAACTCTTGAAATACCAGTCTTCAACTGAGCGAATTCATTCACTTTCGAATATAATGAATAAATTTCTGTATATTTTAACAAATGTTTATTATTTTTATTTTCCAATATTTTCTACCTTTGCTTGAACGCATATGTATGTACGTATGTATTTATGTACGTATGTACCGATAATAAGTTTAAGAACATAATGTTGATTGGGGTCGCAGAATTTAATGTTATTTTTTAGGTCGTGACTGATTAGGGGCTATAAAAAACGCAGTTAATTCGTGATTTTTCACATTTTTTAGACTTAAGAATAAAAATAAAAATATGTGTAAAAGAGGAAAAAAATTTAAAATTTAGAAACTGTGGGCAGACCGTTTTAATGAGTGTTCGCATCAAAAGAATAATTAAATTTTGTGATGTGGAATAGACCGAGAATTTTTCAGTATCCCCTCATATATTTCAAATTTTAGGTTTGTAAGTATGTTTTTTTAATTCAAATTCATATTAAAGAATCCAGCATTTTAGGGATGGTGGGCATTAATGAATTTTAGAAACCTATAATTAATACCGGATTATAATAGCGGATTTTATGGAAGGCTTAAAACAAATACTTAGCAGTGTCAAGACCCAGAACAAAAGATTTGGGCCCATAACTATTGCACTTCAGAGGCCCAATGTTTTGTCTAAAAAAATATTACTTTATTTTGACTCTCCCGGTTGCTACAACAAGTTTTTCTTTTAGTGAATTAGAGTTTTACTCATGGTTTTAAATGACGTACGGATTAATATAAAAATTCGATTTTGAAGAATATAATGTTGCTCGATTATGAGCTAAAGCTTCATTCATCAAAAGTTTTTTTTTATCAAATCTTAAGGCGGTTTTATTCATTAATATTAAAAGCACAAAATTTATTTCCAAGAAAAACCAACCTTGCACATTATTGTATTATTCTCAGCATAAATACTCTGATTCAAAGAATATGATAATTTAATTAAAATCTCCGTTCAAAATTTTCCACAGGTTGATGTAATCTTATATTTAGCTTTAAAGATTAAGTCTTTCTCTTTCTTTTTACATTTGCAAGAACTTCGATAATAGAATACAGGTGTGATGACAGTTTCAAAGGTGGAGAGAAAGGAAAGGATATACGGGGTGAGGAAAGAACTAGAGTCAAGCGGCCAATAGATGAGTATTGACATTGCATTTAAATTCCTGGAGGTTGTAGCCGTCAGGAAAGCAAGAATATGGGAGCGAGTTCTACAGGCGGGAAGTGCGAGAAATGAAGCTGCAGGAGTAGAATTGTCGTCTGTATTTGGCTAACCTAAATGTGAAAGGGTGGGACCCAGCTGCCAATCTGGTTGCACGAGTAAACACCTGTTGAGGAGGCACCAGTGACTTAAGTTCGTTCGAGCAGAAGCCATGAAAGTATTTATAGAACAAAGGGAGGCCACATTTCGTCGGTAGGGAAGTGGCTGGAGTCGAGCCGCCAAGTCAGTACCTATCACATTACACTTCTCCTTTGTAGCCTGTCGAGAACACTGAGATGAACTGCAGGGCGCCTGACCATATATGGCAGCAGTACTCCATGCACGGACGAATGGTTGATTTATATATATGCAGGATAGATTCAGACGGAAAAAACATCCTGGCCCGACACAGTAACCCAAACTTCTTAGCAGTGAATTTAGCTATGAACTCGATGTAGTGGTTCCATTTGAGATCAGAAGAGAGGGTAAGGCCGAGGAGGCGCAGTGTATTGCTCTCAGGGAGAATGACTTGGTCCATGCTTATGGGAGGCAGGAGAGGTTGCCTGTGATGATTGACAGACAACAGTTTGGTCTTAGACGCATTGAAATTGACAAGCCACTTCTTGCCCCAATTCACCACAGAGTGTAGATCCCGTTCAAGGTCAGCAGCAAGATTATGTTTGTCCGTCATGACGGGTTTCTTACTGATGCGGGAGTAAATTGTGGTGCCATCTGCGTAGATGCCTACTTGGCACTTGACCTCATCTGGGAGGTCATTGATGAAAATAAGGAAGAGCGTCGGGCCCAGGATAGATCCCTGTAGGACACCAGCATTTGTGCTGTAGGATGAAGAGGCATGCCCATTCAAAACGACCTTCATTTTGTGGTTATTTAGAAAAGATTGGATTAGATCAAGCAAGCGTCCGGTAATACCGTAACCCCGTAGCTTGCATACAAGGCCAGAGTGCCAAACCCTGTCAAAAGCCTTGGAGCATGTACTCCGTAACGGTTGTTAGCATGTCGGCCGTGGACCTGGCAAAGCGGAAGCCATACTGCTTGTCAGATTAGAGTTTGTGGGCAGTAAGATGTTGAACTATTTCAGCATTAATTATGGCCTCGAAAACTTTCCCGAAAATTGGTAGAAGACTGATAGGGCGATAGTTGGATGGGTCCTAGGGTTCATCACAGTTCTTAAATACAGGAACGACTGAAGAGAACTTCCAGCATGCAGGAAAACAGGAAGCAGAAAGGCAGTATTTATACAGTTTAGAGAGGACAGAGGAGAGTTCAGGAGCACACCTCTTAAGGACTATCACCGGTATTCCATCACCACCGCTCACCTTATGGGGGTTAAGTTTTGAAATTACTCGGGATACTACTGTCGGGGTAATATATACGTCGTACAGTCTGACCTTAGTTCTAATAGGGAAGTCGGGTGAGGGTACTCCAGATGAGTCAAATGTAGAGTTAGATGAGAATCTGCGAGCAAAGAACTCAGCTTTGTCCGCAGGTGACATGAGAACCTCAAATTCATTGATTAAAGAAGGTATTGAGGATTTGCTATTGTTCAGCACCCGTTTGCATAACCGCCAATAGTCCTTGGAGCTAAACTTGCAGTCAGCTATGCGCTGTCGCATTCTCTCAGCAAACAACCGCTTGGCGTCATTCAGGATTCTCTTGCACTCATTACGAGCAGACGTGAATAGGCGCATATTGTGATCAGATAACTGTCTCCGGAATAGTCGGAAGTAATGGTTCCTGTGGGCAATGGCGGCCGAACAGACAGGAGAGAACCACGGAGAGGAATGAGGATTTAGACAATACTTCCTGGTAGGCATGAAGGCATCAATGCCAGCTTTCACCCATGACGATGCCTTAGAGGCACAGTCATCAGCTGGGAGATCGAACACTTTTCCCCAAGGGACGTCGCAGAGGAAATCACGAAAGGCGTCCCAGTCAGCATTTTGGTAGTAGTAGGAGGTTCTATCGGAAGGAGGCTCCTGGGGGGAGTGAGAGTGGAAAGAAATATTGAGAGAGACAACCACATGGTCGGAGTTGCCGAGAGGGCAAAGCTGCGAGACTTGATAGGAGTCAGGTGCAGAGGTAAAGCATATATCTATTAGCGAGGAGTGTCCAGATGGAGTGCTTGGAAAGCGGGTGGGGAAATTCACCACTTGCATAAGGGATTGGGAAATAGCAAAGTTCATGGCGTGGATGCCCGCTGGATCAGTGATAGAGTCTTTAAGCCACTCAGAGTGATGGGCGTTAAGATCTCCGAATGTGAGTGAATGGGTGGTAGGAAATAGCCTTATCTATGTTGTCAGCAATTCTATCTAGAAGGGAGCAGTCAGGAGAGGAGGGAGAACGGTAAAGAAAGAAAAGGCAACTAACCGAACTGAGAAGAGACAGACAGAGACATACATATTGGTGGTCAGTAGATTTGAGTGATGTAACCCTAGCTATAGGGACGTGTTCAGTAACGTAGACCCCAGCTCATGCATGTGAACAGTGGAATCCTTCCTTATGAGGAGGAGATAACCAGGGATGGAGGAAAGTCAGAGGAAGGAATCGATGAGTTGAGGTTAGTCTCACTGAGCGCTAGGATGTCCGGGGACTTTTCGTGGAGGAAAGCTTCTACGCTAGGAAAGTTAGTACGAATGCCCCCTAATTAGTAAAAGACAAGTTAAGTGATTTTGGTGGTTTGAGTTTGGCTGGTTTAGGATATTTTCTGATTTTTTTTGTCATGTTATGTTAAGTTTTGCTGATAGGGAGGACTTTAACCACAACTGATAAAGACACTGTCCCTGCAAGCGCATTCCGTGGGCAACCATGAGGCCACACTTTGTTGCAGCCCGAGCCAGTTTCCTTCTCAGCACAGATCGTGGATAATGACCGCCTGTATCCTCTATAGTAATCTTCACCAATAATTTAGAATCTTTTCTTTGTATTAGTAGAAATAGTCAAGTTCTAACGCATTGGTAGCGAATTTAAATTGATTTTACATTAATTAGGCTGTATGGTTTCTAGTAAAACGAACTTAGACCAGTATTAAAACGTTTCCAGAAACATAATTCAAATGAGTTCCTTTAGAAATAACTTTGTTGCTTTATCTTTACCAGAGTCCAATTCGACTTAACAAGGAATATTGCTGGAATAACTACGGGATGGAGTTTCTCAGTTATACTTGATAAAATTGTTTACGCAGTCTTCCTGCAGATAGGAATCTCTATACTTATTACATGAACTCATGAGAGATGAGGAATTCAATTAGATTCTACACAATCTTAAATCTGAGCAGAACCTCACCAGTGTTCTATTTCAAAAGCTTTGAGTTTATGTTTGGGATTGGATATTTCTTTAGAGCAAGTATGACTCAATTACAGGATTAATAGATGTTTCTTTAGTTTTCGACATTTGTTTACATTTATAATAGTAAGAAAACCAATTTTAAATATAACATTTTAAGAAATGTAATTTCTGTCCTGACATACTTGCTGGCCTCAGTTTTAACACTGAGGTCAATACTGCCTTCAATTTATTGCATAAAGTGCGGCTTGGTTACTGAAATATACTATTATTATTATTATTACAATACTGGTTTTCGTCTTAATCGAGAAAGTGAAAGTAATAAATATTTCAAATTTCCATCTATGACAATTTTATCACGACTTCATCATAAATGATTGATATCTTAAAGAAAAATCCTCCCAAATTAAAGAGAAAAGAAAAACACTCAAAACATTTAAAATGTCTGATCGTTTCATGAATAACACTTCTCTTAACATTTCATTTCATTCTGTTTTATTCCATTCTTTTTATGCAAGTCAGAGCAGGACACCAGATCGTTAACTGATTATATTTTTCATCTTCAAATTGAAAATGAATTTTATATTAGATTTTAAAAGTGAAGCTGTGCGCCAAAGCCCAGCGTTCATTAATTCTCTTTCATTTTCAATTAATTTCAGCAATAACTTTTTACTAGGTAATTATTTTATCATGTCGAAATGCTCATTCTCAAAGCTACTACATTCTTTGTTATTTTGTGTTCCAATAAAGTTTACGCTAATATTTTTTTTCGAATCGTTCTATTAAAATATGTTTTAATAAATCGTTTATTTTAATTCTCTGGGAATTGTCTATGTTCAACTTGCCCATAACAAGTAGCTGAGAAAGACACTTAAATTTGATCTTGAAAAGTAAATAATGAATTTGTTTACAGCACACATAGATTTTTTGAAAAATATAAACTCGACATTAAAATACTAAATCACATTTGCACTCTTACATACGGATACAGTTATTTTACAGGTTTTGAATAAAAATAGCAATGCTAACGTATCTGAAGTATCTATCCATATTTAAGCGATGAGGTACTGTAATTATTTATTTTATTTACAATGTTCAGACTCTTATCCTCATCTTTCTTGCCATATTCATGTCATTTTGGCCGTTATATGCTCCGGCATTCTTCATGTGATTGTAATTTCGAAACAAACCCTTTTATTTCGTCCCGTGTGATAGATTGTTTAAAGTTTCACGTGACATGCCTCTTCTGGATACTTCAGTAGCAGGTGTTTCTCATGAACACAACTTTTCAAGTTTTTGTTCACATCTGCGTTGGTAATCCAGTGCTTTGACCCAAAGATTTGTGAGTTCAATACATTGCTACAGTAGTTGAATCTCTGTAAGTTTGAGTCTATAAAATATTGTCATCAGATACTTGCATCCGAATATGGGAATCTATGTATAAACTTTAAATATCTGTGTTACTTCGAAGGTATCTTTATATACTTTACGTTCGAATTGGCGCCTAAGATTGATTATTAAACATCTTTATTCGATATGTACTTATTTTTATCCTTTTTTCATCAAAACGAGAGATTCAGGAAGTCTTTTATTTTGAAAATCAATGAAGACATCTGTCACATTCATTAAAAGCTCGATCGTCTATAATTATTATGGATGAAAACTTTCGTATGAATTCTATCTGTTATTAATTATATATCCGATATTCTATAAGAGTCATCTGATATTCTATAAGAGATAAGTTAATTTTATTCAGACATACTTTCTTCTTTTAACTTTACACAGTTTCCACAATTCTTTTTGTTCAGTAGAATGAGAAATTTCAATGAAAAATAATTTATTACAATTACACTTTGTAAACGCTATTTATTTTGCTTCCTCTTGTTTTGTGTCGCGCAAAAAGTATTATAGTTAGAGTAAAAAAGTGCTATCCAGAGTCATCATATTCATCATATCGAAATAATTAAAAAAAGGAGATTGAATATTTCTTTATTAACATTCTAAAAATATTTTCCTCGTAGAAATAACCCGATAAGTATTTCCGAAATGCTTTACGTGTACATCCTATAGATAGTCGCAAAGGTTTTGCCCGGATCATTGTCAAAAGTTGAGGAAGCAGGATTCTTTTTCGAAACACATGGCTTTTCAGAATAATTCACCTCGCAAGTCCTGTAACCCATTTTGATCGTAAGGACCCTACATATACTAGCTCCATAGTAGCAGTGATTTGTCTAGAGTAAGATAGTCTATTCATCGTTAGGTTGGTTTATCTTCTGCAAGACTAGTTGCCATCTCAAGGCAAAAAATCTAAATTACCTTGTTATTTAACCCATAGCAAGGTGAACATAGTTCTTGCTGTTCCGAAAGGCTTTTTAGCAAAGTGAAAGAAACAGAATTTACCTCTGAATTAACTAGACAGGCCAAATTCACAATCTGGACGTCCTCAGATCATTACGTGTAATGTTACACATATATGTAAGGGTATTAATTTTGATTATTTTAAATTTTTTATTATAGCGTAAACTTTTAAATATATCACTGAACACTCATATTATTGCAAATAACTTGAAGGCTAACTGATGCAAAAAATGAACTTCGGAGCACTTATAGACTGAAACGTTTGCAGAATACTACGATAGCCATACTGCGACATGTTTGATCTAGTTTAATTTTAATCTCAGAAAATAAGAAGAATTCATAATCTGGAAATTAAAAAAAAAATAAAGCAACTGTTCACTCTTCTTCGGAAGATACGTTCATAAGTAATATAAAATGCTAACAGAACTAACAAAGTTCCCAAAAAGTTATTGATATTGTTATGTCGTCCTCAGTTATATACACATACATAAAGGTACTTATAAATAATCAAGTATATTTGATTAAGATCAAATAAATACTGTTTCCTAGCAATATTATTACAAAGTAACCAAAATAGTGATTGCCGTTTTATTTATTATAAGAAAAGGTACACAACAAACCGTTAATCGTCAAAATAATCTCCATCGATATCCAGAACCTTTGTCAACGTGCCTCCAAATGTGTAATGCCCTGGCGGTACAAATCAGGTGTTTTCGACGCAAGTCTATCTCATTATTACATTGGTAGAATGTCTCTTAGTTAAGTCGCTGTATGATATATATGTCCAACCGCGCGACATACGGCCTGACATTATCATGGATGAATAGACAAATTTTCTGACCATTTACACGATGTTGAGGTACCCTCAACATGATATAATGAAGAGTAAGCTTCTTTTTCTAGAACAATTACGACTGAGTACTGAGTCCGATGTTCGACTGGCGACCTATACTTTCGGCATTTTGCCATGTCGAAGCTATGCATTAGAAATTACAATAATACAGTATTTTTTATAGATATTACAATTACATTAATACACTAATAGTGCTAGAAGTATGTACATTGCATAGGAAACACGGATCCGGCTGCTGTATGCCTACCAAGAAATAGCATCAAGAACACGACTTAGGTAAAGAAATTGAATTCTTGTTTTGTAGTCGAAATGGGATTTATGAATGTCCCAGCCGAATTTCATAGTGCACTGATGATTGATATATCGCTGGGCAAGGCGTCCAAATAAAATCTGATAAAAAATCTTGCTAACATCTTATGTCTCAGTGCCAGTTTCACACGTTCCAACTGCTGGGATTACAAGGCACAGTGATGGTTTGGCTCGTTGGCAGCAACTCATAGTGCAGCAACTGTTGACTAGTCCACCAAATACAAATCATAATCTTATTTGAGAGTCGAGGTGGTGTGAAGCCCATGGTCCCGGGGTGGCCACCAATATCCGTCACGCTTGGGAGTGTTATACAGGAGCCGCCTTTTGTCACTGGTAAGCACTAGATCAAATAAGGGTACATTGTGATGCTGAGAAAGCATGCAACAACAGGATGTCGTTGTTTGTTGGCTACCGATAGTATGTGGGGTATGCCTTCCTAATGCAGTGCAGGTGTATGACTATCATCAGAATACTGGAAGCGTTCGGTAAAATAAGCACAATAATGAAATAGGCAGGTGCTATTCGTTTATTCATCTTAAGTTAGTATCAACAGAAAAAAATAGCTGTTTTATGTCTAACTACTGTCATAAGAAGTTTTATATTTACATTATAACTCAAATATTTAGAAGAAAGAATAAACACTGGCAAAATATTTGGAAATAAATCTCTTAAATTGCACAAACGGATTTCTTCGCTTTGATTATATTAGAAACAATTTGTAATCTTCAATTAAATAAACATAGTTCAACAAATTGCAAGGATTTCATAAGTTTTTACGTGAAGATATGCATACCTATATTCACAGAGAAATATTTGAGACACTCATACGTACATTCAACTTTACTGTCTTACATACGTATCCATTTAGGTAAAAACCTGGCTCTATATCTTGGGAAATATTGAGCTACAAATCTTGGTAAATGTTTAGCTAGGTGAAAAATCAAAATAGCATGTCAGTTTAAACTATCGAAAGAAGAATTTGTCAACACAAATAAATAGTGGAATTAATGTAAACTGGCATTGAGAACAAAGTCTTAACAATGAAAACGTGGGTCTAATTGAAAGCGAACCTGTATTTCTTTTTCAAACTAGGAAAAGAATATTGTATCGTTATCGTGACAAGGGAAACTATTATATATATATATATATATATATATATATATATATATATATATATATATACACTCCTGATCAAAAATTTAAGACCATTTAAAAAGCTTTAAAAATAATTATTTTTCTTATGGATAGATTTTAAACTCCTCCCACTTAAGGTTACCAATACTACAATCTAAAAAAAGCAACATTCCAAACATTTTATTTAGAAATTTACATTTTTATAAAATGAGGCGATTTACACATGATCAAAATTATAAGACCAGGGGTATAAATTGGTAGATCTATGGCAATTCCAATGTTTTTAGTTCAGTTAGAGATTAGTAATCACTGCATAAAGGTGTTACCATGCCTAAAGCAAGCAAACTTACCAAAGTTGAGCGTTCTCGAATTCTGGAATTCCATAAGCAAGGTTTGTCACAGCGGGCGATCGCAGCTAAGGTAAATCGCAGTAAAAGTGTGATTTGCAACTTTCTAAAGAACGGTGAGAATTATGGAAAAACAAATTACTCTGGTAAGCCCCCCAAAATTTCTCCTGCATTGAGTAGGAGAATAAGACGGGTTGTTATGAAAGACGACGGACTTTCTTCTAGTCAAATTAAGGCAGTCACAGATGCTGATTGCAGTCCCGTAACCATCAGACGACACTTAAGACAAAAAGGCATGGTAAATAAAAAGCGTAAACAAATTTCTCGGCTGCTTCCACGTCACAAGTTGGGCCGCTTAATGTTTGGTCGTGAATACCAAACATGGGACGTTGAGAAGTGGAAGAAAATCCTGTTTTCTGATGAGAAAAAATTCAATCTCGATGGTCCTGATGTCTTCCAACGATATTGGTATAACAAAAACATGCCTCCTGAAATTTTCTCCTCACGTCATAGTGGTGGAGGGTTCCTAATAGTATGGGATGCCTTTTCTTACATAGGGACGATGGAGCTCCAGGTGATGCAGGGTCGTCAGAGAGCGGCTGGTTGTGTTAACATGATACAAAAAGCATCTTTGATGACGGAGAGCCATCGTTTGTGTGGGGATGGATGGTTATTCCGACAGGATAATGCTGCAATCCATGTTGCAAAACGGACCTTGACCTTTCTACAAGAAAATGGGTCCATCTCTTGGGACATCCTGCATGCTCACCGGACTTGAACCCAATTGAAAATGTTTGGGGATGGATGACAAGAGATGTTTATCGAAACGACAAACAATATTCAACAAAAAATGAACTTTGTGAAGCCATCTTCAGAAGCTGGAATCAACATCCCTCAATAGAAACGCTTATTTCTAGCATGCCCGACAGAATTTTTGAAGCCATCAAAAGCAGTGGAGGTAGACTTCATTATTAAATTTGGTTGTTGAATATTTTCATACACTTTTTGTACAATTTCGTAAAATTTTTGTCTCTGGTCTTATAATTTTGATCATGTGTAAATCGCCTCATTTTATAAAAATGTAAATTTCTAAAAAAAATGTTTGGAATGTAAGTTTTGTTTCTATAACCTTTTAGATTGTAGTATTGGTAACCTTAAGTGGAAGGAGTTTAAAATCTATCTGTAAAAAAAAATATTTTTAAAGATTTTTAAGTGGTCTTAAATTTTTGATCGGGAGTGTATATATATATATATATATATATATATATATATATATATATATAATGGAAATAACTCACTTCCGAATGAAACATATTCAAAAGTTCTACAAAATAAATGTATTAAACACCTTTTTATTACAACTCTGTACTCGTCTAATTTAATTATGAGCAACGACTAACTAATCTGCTCTTGTCTTACAATTGAGCACCTTTATCATCAGTGTATTTCAATGACGAATATTACAGGATTTACCGAATCGAACGGAAAAAATCTTTTAAGCGGAATTAACTCATTTAGAAATGAAAAAATATTCAAAAGCTCTAAAATATAAGTGCATTGAGCAATTTTGAATACAACTGTATACCGATCTAATTTAATTATAACCAAAAACTAACTAAATAACTATATATATATATATATATATATATATATATATATATATATGAGAAGAATTTTGTATATCAAGAACAATTATATGAACATCTATGAAAAAATGCAATTTTTTCGTGTGACACATTTCGTCCTTTACCAAAATAAAAAGAATCAGAAAATTAAATCAAATTAGTCTATAACCAAAACACATAATTTAAAAAAAAATCAAAATTAATACTTCAAATTTCATGCGCATATCCAAAATAAAGACACACATACATCTATTTATGCATGTAAATATTTATATTAGGGCAGGTCTACAAGAATGTATTTATGGCTTACTTCAAATCCGTAAACAACATGAGAAGCTTCATATATTAATTTCACTGCTCTTTAAATAGGAAAGAAAATTAGGCAACTCTAAATTTTGTATTATTTATAAAAGATGCTTCAATTTCATGTTTTGAAATTTTTTTAGTAGTTGCAGGTTCATAACTTCCATTTTGAGATTGATTGATTGATTAATTCTGACCATTATTATAAATAGAGCCACTGATTTTTTACTCATGGCAAATCATGATTGTCGCTTTCACACGCTTCACGTAGTGGGTCTGTAAAATCAGTCGGGCTTCTTGTACCATCAACATATTTAAAAATATCTCTGAATGTTAGCATATTCTGATGTAATGAACAGCCAAATGTATGTAATTTTCAGTAGAGCTTCCCCAGAGTAGATACACGGTCTGCCTTACATCCAGCATTTGTATTTGTGTTGTCCAGCAGAACGACCTTAAGGCTGTCTATAGTATTAAATTCTTCCAAAAAAAGTAAAATCTTTTTCTCTTAGAACAACACCAGTGCAACCTGCAGTTGGTATATGTTCGGTATTTTAGCATCCCAGTTCTTGTCTTTGAGTAATTGTTAAATGGTGTTTTGTGCCCATTTCTTTTGTTTACGTTAATGTCACCATTTTTGCTATAACATTTTTATACAACAACGTTTCTTTATTAATCTTGCAATCAACATCTAAAAACGTGCTTTATAATATTCAGTGTCATTATTTTTATTTTTCATCTATTTTGACTCATCAATTATAATCTTTTTAAAATCAAATCCTTGTTAAAAGTAAACATAACCTCTAAATCCAAGAGAAAGGAATTAGCAAGCGTTGTTCCACGATTAGAGGAAACATTATCCCTATCTTGCGTTTTTGTTAAGAAATTTTAATAAAACGTTTGAAAAAATATTACTCTTGGAAATAATAATAAATAAAATTATACTGTACATTTATATTTTGCATTAGAAATTTTCAATATGTTAATAATTAATATATATACTTTTGTACATCATAATTTTTGAAAGCTTTCTATGTAAATAAAAACAAAACGCACTCTGATGTAAGTGTGAAAAATTATTCACGAAATTTAAATCAGGTTCATTAAAAATAAAAAGTGGAACCGATGTTTTTTGTCTTTCATTTTTTCTCAGAAAGAAAACTATCACTTATAATAAATTAGGGCATTTTGTGATTACAGAATGTTTTTAATGAATTCATTGCAAAAAAAAATCTTCGGAAAAAAAATAAATTAAAAAAACTAGTTTTTAATTGATCTAAACAAAAACTGCGATTTGAATACAGCGATGAAGTAAAGTTTATAAAGCAAGTTATTTGTCATACTAATTATATGTTTACTATTTTAAATATTTATCTTTTTCGTTATTTTAAATAAATATTTTAAATAATTTTTAAGTTAATCTGTATTCACTTTATATTCATATTTTTATATTCATATTTTTATTCATTGGATAATCCGGATTGGCTATATATTTCAGTTAACAGCGCAACAATCTCTGAGATTAATTTGATTTCAATTGCATTTCCTCAAATGGAATCAAAATTGTAACGTAAAATATTTTGTGTGGTTTAATGATATCATATCCCAACTAACTAGACCTGTCCAAGCTTCGATTTAAAAACTGACCTACCCTAATGTATTAGCAAACAAACCAGGTATCTCAATTCGTCTCAATGCAACTGATAATATTAGGTGAAGCAGCTCATTCCTTATATATATATATATATATATATATATATATATATATATATATCAATGGAAGGCAGTAAATAACCGCATTCGAAGGCATGAAACAACAGAAAGTGCTCAATATGTTCAGGAGAAAATAGAGAGAAAATTACAAATTGTGGAATATGCATTAAGTTACCCGAGTTTCAACCGTTAGGTATTGTCAGACACAGGTGGGGAAATACCAATAGAATCCACTTCCAAAATATACCAATACCGGGAAGTGGAGGAAAAGAGATGAGGAGGAGAAAAGAAAAAAAACACATTAATGGTGGAAACTGAATTCGTTCTCTACCAAAGTGGGGTAGGCGATTGACAGACTCATCCAGGTTTGTATGTACCCAGGATTTCCTTTTAAGAAAAATGTCTACATATTGACATTGTTTCGCTTCGTCCATTTAACAATTCGCTTTTGTTTTTATGTTATTATGACCAATCTTTCCTCCTGAATATATAAATAGCTACAAGTTCTGCAACCTCAGCTCTATCAAGAGATACGTCAAAATTACTGTCACTTTAATTCATTTAATTCATGCTTCGCCTTCATGAATTAACACTGAACTTTTGCAGTGAGAATTTACCTCAGTTCAATCTGGCTTGATATTTATGAATTGTGTAGTGAAATCAAGCTCTTCATTAAAATTCTTCTCAGTAATAGATGCGATGAAGTTACAAATATCCTATTTTATGAATACTGAATCCTTTTTTTCTCGATATCTTTATACCAAGATAGCATTCATTAGTACCTTGCCACTGATTGACCTGAGTAGTAACTCTCAGTAAATCATGGATTAAATCAAGTGGCAGTGATTTTGACGTGCCCCAAGAGTCTCTTGATGGAGCTGACGTTGCAGAACTTGAAGGTAGACGGGGGAATTTTTAAAGTATTAAATGTTTAATTTTTAAGGTTAGCCATGAATATTGGGCCCAGAACTGAACCCATGGAAACACCATAAAGCTGTAACTATATATATATATTTTAGATGATCATAGACGGGGACCTCAGTGGTACAAGTCAAGAGTAGTTTTCATAGTATGCTAGGTTTAATTTTTTAATGGAGGGAGACATGGATTGTTGTAAATACTCTTTATAATTATATCAACTATTTCATTTCTCTAACAGGTACACTGGAAAATAAATTTTGTGAGGCTATGGTTCCATTATTGTGGTTTTGTTTTTTATGATTAGGACTAGTTTGTGGGTTAACTTGATGCTTTATTTATAGGTACGTCTGGTGTAATAAGTTGGTTAACTATTTTGGTAAATTGATAAACAGGAATGGGAATTTGAGATATAATAGGACAGAGAAGGAAGTTAGGTTTATGTCTTTTTATACTTGTTGGTTGCGATTAGTTTGTTGATTTTTAATTTCAACTGGTTAATAAGATTTCTCTTAACATTTTTCTTATATTTGATGTGCTCATCGAGTATTATGGAATCTTTAATTATAGACAGATTTATTTACTTACTACGAATATGTTTGTTTTATCTGCTTTTCTTAGAATTATATAATTATGATTACGTAACAATATTTAATAGTTTTGTCAGGAGCTTGGACGAATGTTTTCTTCTGAGGCTTCTATCTTTTTTAGTCTCGGCCTTGAGTAGGTTCCTAATTTCTGGTCCTGTTTTTATCAGCTCAACTGTTCTTGAAGTTTTTGTATGTTTTGATATAACCTGTCTATTTTCGTTTCTTTATCTAAACTCTTAATTTTTTTGTACAGATTACAGTTGGATTCAGAAATAAGTAATTATTTGATGGTCATTTAATGCATAATTGCGTATGTTGATAAATTTATATGAATAGTTTCTTTGTACAGTGCATTAAGTTTTTGGACATTTATTATTGATTTCTGTAAGCCAATACAGAATTTTGTTAATTTGCTCAGGAGTGTTTGTCTATTTAGTTTTAAAACTAATGAAATTTAAATTTTAAACAATAAATCTAATGAAATACTTACAGCGCCTTTCCTGGTGTTTTAATCACTATATCAGGAAAACGTATTTATAACTACAGGAGGATATATATATATATATATATATATATATATATATATATATATATATATATATATATACAAATGAATAAGAACAAAGAATAAGGCATCAACGTTCAAATCATTAATTTAAAACAGTGCTCAATATAAAAATAGAGCAATGAATATTTCATAATAATTATTACGTTAGAACATGACAAAAACTGGAAGCTACTACAAAATTGTACATTTTGTTTTGACACTGAAAAAACAATGTCTCATCAGGTAGTTAACAATGATAGTAATAAACGTTTTTATTTAAGAATATTTTTAGTTATATGAAGACAGCACTTCCCCTTACTTTTGTAAAAAATATTTTTTCCGTACAAAGTAAAAAGATATTAATAAAGAAAAAAGAAGAAAGAAAGAGGGAAGAAAAGAGAAGAAAATAAGATAAAAAATCAAGAAAAGGAAAAGAAAGAAGAAAAGGAAAGAAAAGGAAGAAATAGAAAGTGAAGAGAAAAAGTGAGAAAATGTAGAGAGGGAAGAGCCAATGAAAAGGGCTAAAAACAGAGGAATTCAAAACTAGGCCCGAAATAAACTGCAGACTGATTCTGACGTAGGTTACAATGTTAGGACTCAAATCTTTTGGCATTTTTAAGTGATGAAATCCCATACAGAAACAAAAATATTATTCATAAAGCGTAAATAAAGAATATTAAAAAAAACAGATGTTAATTCATTGGACCTAATATTATAAATTAGAATAAAAATAAAATACAATAAAAGAAACATAAAATAAAAAAATAATGATAAAATATATAAAAATAAAAATAATAAAAAATAAAAATAAAAATGCAAATAAAAATAAAATGAATATAAATAAAAATAAATATAAAATAAGAAATTAAAATAAAATATAATTTTAAATAATAATGAAAATACAAAAATATAAAAAATAAAAATATAATGGAAGATCTATATATACATACATATGTACATATGCACACACATATACAAATATGCATAAATATATGCATAGTTATATACATATACACAAATACATACATACATACACCTATGTATACATATACATACACTTTCCTGCCTGCTGGAAATACTCCTCTGTGGCTCTTCTATATAAAAATACCGGAGAACCTTTTCACCCAGCTAATTATCGCCCTATCAACCTCCTACCGATCTTTGGCAAAGTGTTCAAAGCCATCATCAATGCTGATGTTGTTCAACATCTCACAGCCCACAGACTCTTCTCTGACAAGCAGTATGATTTTTGCTTCTACAGGTCTACTGCTGATATGCGTACAATCATCACTGAGTATATATACCAGGCTTTCGACAAGAACGGCGAAGCCAGAACCGTTGCCCTAGATATATCCAAAGCGTTTAACAGAGTCTGGCATTCTGTCCTTCTATGCAAGCTGCGGGGCTTTGGTATAACTGGACAATTGTTTGAACTAATCCAGTCATTCCTTTCAGATCACACGTTGAAGGTAGTATTGAACGGACATACCTCCCAATACTATCACATGAACGCGGGTGTCCCTTAAGGTTCTATTCTAGGTCCCACGCTTTTCCTTATCAACATTAATGATCTCCTCGATGGAAAAAGATCCCAAGTAGGCATATACGCTGACGACACTACAGTTTCCTCTCGCATCGATCAAAAATCTGCCGAGGCTGACAAAGCAAACCTCGCTGCCGAGCTTGAAAAAACTACCAATCCGTGGTAGACTGGGGTAAAAAATGGCTCGTAAATTTTAATGCTTTCAAAACGAAGCTGCTATTTCTTAACTACCACAGACAATTGCTCCTATCCCTCATTAACATGGATCAGTCTAGTCTCTCTGAAAGTAAAATACTGCGCCTCCTCGGGTTAACTCTCAAATCAGACCTTAAATGAAATGACTATATAGAATTCACAGCTAAGTCCGCTGCTAAGAGGGTCCGTTCTCTGTGCAGGGCCAGGAAGTTTTTCCCGTCTGAAACAATCCTGCACATATACAAATCTATCCACCTTAACAAAATTCAACGGAGGATCTGTAATGTGATCGATCCCGACTTGGCAGCTCTGATACAGTCACTTTTTCACCGGTGCAATATGGCTTCCCTTTGTCTCTTCTACAAATACTTTCATGGCTTCTGCTCAGATGAACATAGCTCACTGGTACGCCCTAGACATGAATTTACTCGAGTCACAAGATTAACAACTAGGTTCCACCCTTTTACTGTGAAACCAATAAATTGTAAATACAAATTCTACTCCAGCAGCTTACTTCTCTCGCACTTCCCGCCTATGGAATTCCCTTCCGTTTATTGCTTTCCCGGCAGCTACAATCTTCAAGAATTCAAATGTAAAGTCAATAGTAATTTTCTATCTCAATAACTTGCATTCTCTCTCTCTCTCTCTCTCTCTCTCTCTCTCTCTCTCATGCTTCTTTATTCATCCAATCAACTCTCATTCTTCTCCTACCCTCTTCCTGACACCCCCGGTGACCTGTCACTCTTTCTCCTAACTTACCTCCTATGTACAGCCTGATCAACAGTGGCAGTAAAATGCTTTGCTTGGGGCGACACGATTATATATATATATATATATATATATATATATAAATTAAAATTAAAAACTAATGAAACTACTTAAAGCAATAAATAGATCACAATTTGTAATAGAAAATAAAGATAAAATAACATAAAAAGAAAGATTATATAGGAAGAGGAATTTATCAAGATAGAAATATTAAAACCATAAAATCTTTACAGTTGCTGTAGTTACCTTAGATTTAGTAATACTTGCAGGATTTTAAGGTTAATCCTTTAATATGTTTACAATTTATTGTAGTTTCATGCCTTTGGTTTAGTAATGTGTCATTTTTCATGTACTTTATAATTTCCATTTTCTCTTGCATGGAGGAAACATGGTTCATTCTATCTTGTTTGTGAATTTTCCATTTAACTTATGTTATATTTTCTTTTAACTTGTAAAAGTATGGAGAAAGTGAGGTCATATTTTATTTGTCCTTATTAGTAAATGATGAGAGATCATTGTAAAAAACGTTTTTTAAAACGGTTCACTGTATTTCCAATATAAATTTTAGTAACCCTTGGATTTTCTACTGATGAGATAGTACACATATAGACAAAAGATTTAATTAAACATTTGTCATATAAATGGCATTGGTCGGGATTTCTATAATTGCATGTTTTTTCTATGGAACAAATTAAGATCAATAACAGAATTACTATTATTATTGTTATATAATTTCAATATTTTATTTTTATGTAATTTTATTATTTTTCTAAATTATTAGTGCAACTATAACTATGTTTTTGAATGTTTTTACTTTTTTTCTATATACTATTCCACAAATCAAATCTCAGAAAAATCTAAACCCACCACCCTTAAGAACTTTAAAAATTTCTTTGTTAGAGGAGTGTAGGTTAATTTTAATCTAGATTTAATTTTGATTATTTTTTATTTTTATATATTTTATAGTTATTTATTTATCTATTTATTTATTATTATTATTATTATTATTATTATGTCATTTTTCATCATATTTAGATTTCTGCATTGGTCTCACTACCAACCAAGTCTGCGGGGAGACCTAAGGCAGGTAGTGGCGTGTTGTTATGACTCCATTTCATGTTTTTCTATCCTCCCTATCATCCCCAGGATTACATAGATAACGTTTTCCTTAGTGTGTGGGCTGTACTTAATAATACAATTTTTTGTATATCTCTTAAGCTGGGGTTTCCAGGGATTCTTTCAATGTGTTGTTTTGTTCCATTTTTTATCATTCCAAGTGCACCTACTATCACTGGCACAACTCTTGTTTTCAATTTCCACATTTTTTCTATTTCAATTTCCAGGTCTTTATATTTTGACAGTTTTTCAAATTCCTTGATTGCTATGTTACAATCCGCTGGACAAGCCATATCAATTAATAGACAAGTTTTCTCCTTCTGGTTTTTAACAATAATGTCTGGCCTGTTTGCTTCAATTTTTCTGTCTGTGTAGATGGTGTAATCCCATAGAATGGTTACATCTTCTATTTCTGTAACCGGTGCTGGATGATGTTCATACCAGTGTTTGTTTACAGCTTTTCCATAATGTTTGCACATTGTCCAATGTAAATATTGCCCAACTCTATCGTGGCGATTTTTATATTCGTTTGGGGCAAGCACAGAACAGCCTGAGATTAGGTGGTCTATTGTTTCTTGGTGTTTATCACAAAACCTGCATTTTGGATCCATATTATTATGCATAATATTTGCCTGAAAGTTTCTCGTGAAAAGACTTTGGTCTTGTGCTGCAAGTATAAATCCTTCAGTTTCAGACTTTAATCCAGATGCACGTAACCATCGATGAGTATTAACTTTGTCAACATTGGATTTATTGGCACGTACTGGATATTGGCCATGCAGAGGTTTGTCTTGCCAGCGCTGTTTCATCTTTTCAAGAGCTTTATCTTTGGCTTTCATTTTCATATTTTTTGCCGCAATAGTTGGTTCTTGGCTACTGTTTTGCTTTTCTACAGAATCTACTAACTGTAATTCTTGTTTGTATTTACTGCCTTCTTTTATTATTGAATATTTTTTCTTTCTTTCTTCATGTTGCCTTACTAATTGTATCATCCAATCCTTTGTTGTTTCTATGTATGTTAGTAAGCCAATAGTTGTTGTCTTGTATGACAATTCCAGCTGAATAAGACCCCTTCCACCTTCTTTACGGGGTATGTATAGACGGTCTACATCAGCCTTTGGGTGATGCATCCTATGCTTAGAAAGAAGCTTTCTTGTTTTAGCATCCATTCGCCTGATGTCGTTTAGAGTCCAGTTTAAGATGTTGAAGCTATATTGGACAACTGGGATTGCAAGGCTATTAATGGCCATAACTCTATTCTGTGAATTTAATTCAGTTTTTAATATCATTCGTAGCCTTCTATAGTACTCTTTACGCACTATTTCTTTCATTTTTTTATGGTGAATGTTTTCGCTCTCATTTACACCTAGGTATTTATAAGCTTCTTCTGGTTTCAATTCTTTTATTGTTACAGCAGGGTCTAGGCTAATTGAGGATGTTTCTTGTATTGATCCACGTAAAACTGTAGCTTTAGCACATTTATTCAAATTAAATTTCATTCCAATGTCTTCGCTGAAGCATTTTACAGTTTGCAGAAGACCTTCCAGCTCATTATCATTCTTAGCATATAACTTTAAGTCATCCATGTAAAATAGATGGCTTATTTTCTTTTGGACTATTTTATAACCACATTCTGTCTTATTAAGTTGACTGGTTAGTGCTATTAATGATATGCAGAATAGTAAGGGAGATAAAGAATCACCTTGAAATATACCTCTTTTGATGTTTATTTCATCAGACTTATAGGTTCCATTTATATGATTGAGGTAAAGGGTTGTTTTCCATATAGACATGCACTGTTTGATGAAATTGATGATGACGGGCGATATCTTGTATATATTTAAAGTTTATTATTATTATTATTATTATTATTATTATTACTATTATTATTATTATTATTATTATTATTTTGTTTTATTTTAACTTATAATATTAGGTTTAATGAATTTACATCTTCGTACTTTACAATTTTGTAGTAGCTTGTAGTTTTTCATGTGTTCTAATTTAATAATTTTACATGGATGACTTAAAGTTATATGCTAAGAATGATAATGAGCTGGAAGGTCTTCTGCAAACTGTAAAATGCTTCAGCAAAGACATTGGAATGAAATTTAATTTGAATAAATGTGCTTAAGCTACAGTTTTACGTGGATCAATACAAGAAACATCCTCAATTAGCCTAGACCCTGCTGTAACAATAAAAGAATTGAAACCAGAAGAAGCTTATAAATACCTAGGTGTAAATGAGAGCGAAAACATTCACCATAACAAAAATGAAAGAAATAGTGCGTAAAGAGTACTATAGAAGGCTACGAATGATATTAAAAACTGAATTAAATTCACAGAACAGAGTTATGGCCATTAATAGTTTGCAATCCCAGTTGTCCAATATAGCTTTAACATCTTAAACTGGACTCTAAACGACATCAGGCGAATGGATGCTAAAACAAGAAAGCTTCTTTCTAAGCATAATATGCATCATCCAAAGGCTGATGTAGACCGTCTATACATACCCCGTAAAGAAGGTGGAAGGGGTCTTATTCAACTGGAATTGTCATACAAGACAACAACTATTGGCTTACTAACATACATAGAAACAACAAAGGATTGGATGATACAATTAGTAAGGCAACATGAAGAAAGAAAGAAAAAATATTCAATAATAAAAGAAGGCAGTAAATACAAACAAGATTTACAGTTAGTAGATTCTGTAGAAAAGCAAAACAGAAGCCAAGAACCAACTATTGCGGCAAAAAATATGAAAATGAAAGCCAAAGATAAAGCTCTTGAAAAGATGAAACAGCGCTGGCAAGACAAACCTCTGCATGGCCAATATTCAGTACGTGCCAATAAATCCAATGTTGACAAAGTTAATACTCATCGATGGTTACGTGCATCTGGATTAAAGTCTGAAACTGAAGAATTTATACTTGCAGCACAAGACCAAAGTCTTTTCACGAGAAACTTTCAGGCAAATATTATGCATAATAATATGGATCCAAAATGCAGGTTTTGTGATAAACACCAAGAAACAATAGACCATCTAATCTCAGGCTGTTCTGTGCTTGCCCCAAACGAATATAAAAATCGCCTCGATAGAGTTGGGCAATATTTACATTGGACAATGTGCAAACATTATGGAAAAGCTGTAAACAAACACTGGTATGAACATCATCCAGCACCGGTTACAGAAATAGAAGATGTAACCATTCTATGGGATTACACCATCTACACAGACAGAAAAATTGAAGCAAACAGGCCAGACATTATTGTTAAAAACCAGAAGGAGAAAACTTGTCTATTAATTGATATGGCTTGTCCAGCGGATTGTAATATAGCAATCAAGGTATTTGAAAACTGTCAAAATATAAAGACCTGGAAATTGAAATAGAAAAAATGTGGAAATTGAAAACAAGAGTTGTGCCAGTGATAGTAGGTGCACTTGGAATGATAAAAAATGGAACAAAACAACACATTGTAAGAATCCCTGGAAACCCCAGCTTAAGAGATATACAAAAAATTGTCTTATTAAGTACAGCACACACACTAAGGAAAACTTTATCTATGTAATGCTGGGGATGATAGGGAAGATAGAAAAACATGAAATGAAGCCATAACAACACGCCACTACCTGCCTTAGGTCTCCCCGCAGACTTGGTTGGTAGTGAGACCAATGCAGAAATCGAAATATGATGAAAAATGACATAATAATAATAATAATAATAATAATAATAATAATAATAATAATAATAATAATAAGGATTGCGCAAGAGATAGAACGAATGAAAAATAAACCAGAACAGACATGGTCTGGAATTACAGAAGATGATGTTAAATTTGCACAAAAAAAGCACACAACTGGAAATTCCCTGGTATAGATAAAATTCCTAACTTTTGGCTATATTATTTAAATACAGCACAAAAAAAACAAGCCAAAGAACTTCAAGAAATGGTTGACGATCCCACTAAAATTCCTGCATGGATCACGAAAGGAACTACATTTCTTCTACCCAAGAATGGTGACACAAACAACCCGAAAAACTACAGACCAATTACATGTCTTCCGACAACATATAAACTACTAACATCTATTTTAACAAAACAGACATATTTATTCTTAGAAAGAAATGACATGATACCGCTTGAACAAAAAGGGTGCAAACGTGGCTGTTATGGTTGTAAAGACCAATTGCTAATTAACAAAATGATCCTGGAAAACTGCTACAGTACAAAGAAAAATCTTAGTACTGCCTGGATAGATTATCGAAAGGCATTCGATAGTATGCCACATTCCTGGATTTTAAAGACTTTAAATATATAAAAGATATCGACCGTCATCATCAATTTCATTAAACAGTGCATGTCTATATGGAAAACAACCCTTTACCTCAATCATATAAATGGAACCTATAAGTCTGATGAAATAAACATCAAAAGAGGTATATTTCAAGGTGATTCTTTATCTCCCTTACTATTCTGCATATCATTAATAGCACTAACCAGTCAACTTAATAAGACAGAATGTGGTTATAAAATAGGCCAAAAGAAAATAAGCCATCTATTTTACATGGATGACTTAAAGTTATATGCTAAGAATGATAATGAGCTGGAAGGTCTTCTGCAAACTGTAAAATGCTTCAGCGAAGACATTGGAATGAAATTTAATTTGAATAAATGTGCTTAAGCTACAGTTTTACGTGGATCAATACAAGAAACATCCTCAATTAGCCTAGACCCTGCTGTAACAATAAAAGAATTGAAACCAGAAGAAGCTTATAAATACCTAGGTGTAAATGAGAGCAAAAACATTCACCATAACAAAAATGAAAGAAATAGTGCGTAAAGAGTACTATAGAAGGCTACGAATGATATTAAAAACTGAATTAAATTCACAGAACAGAGTTATGGCCATTAATAGTTTGCAATCCCAGTTGTCCAATATAGCTTTAACATCTTAAACTGGACTCTAAACGACATCAGGCGAATGGATGCTAAAACAAGAAAGCTTCTTTCTAAGCATAAGATGCATCATCCAAAGGCTGATGTAGACCGTCTATACATACCCCGTAAAGAAGGTGGAAGAGGTCTTATTCAGCTGGAATTGTTGTTATATATCGACAAACAACAAACACGCATATATATAAAAATATAAAGTTATATTTTTATTAATGACGATGAACCGTGTAGAATAGGGAACAGAGAATTGAGAGAGCGCGCTTCTAATGGGTTGACGGGATTGTAGTCTTATCTGTTGTGTCTCTCTTCACCGGCCGATCTCTGTTGCTTCTCTACTGGCGAATCCGTGTGCCGAGGTCTTTTTATAATCTTCCAGAACCGGGACTTTTTCTTCCGGTTTTGCCTCGCCCACGCACCATCCACGTAATTCTCAGAGACACCTGTTCTGTTTGCCTCTGTAGTATTTCCGCTGCTGCCGGAAATAAGGTCAAACGACATCCGTTCCTTTCAACGACCGGAAACACCCTCGCTTGCATCAGCCTTCCTCGGGTGGGGCCAGATTGTTATATTACATTGTCATACAAGACAACAACTATTGGCTTACTAACATACATAGAAACAACAAAGGATTGGATGATACAATTAGTAAGGCAACATGAAGAAAGAAAGAAAAAATATTCAATAATAAAAGAAGGCAGTAAATACAAACAAGATTTACAGTTAGTAGATTCTGTAGAAAAGCAAAACAGAAGCCAAGAACCAACTATTGCGGCAAAAAATATGAAAATGAAAGCCAAAGATAAAGCCCTTGAACAGATGAAACAGCGCTGGCAAGACAAACCTCTGCATGGCCAATATCCAGAACGTGCCAATAAAACCAATGTTGACAAAGTTAATACTCATCGATGGTTACGTGCATCTGGATTAAAGTCTGAAACTGAAGGATTTATACTTGCAGCACAAGACCAAAGTCTTTTCACGAGAAACTTTCAGGCAAATATTATGCATAATAATATGGATCCAAAATGCAGGTTTTGTGATAAACACCAAGAAACAATAGACCATCTAATCTCAGGCTGTTCTGTGCTTGCCCCAAATGAATATAAAAATCGCCACGATAGAGTTGGGCAATATTTAAATTGGGCAATGTGCAAACATTATGGAAAAGCTGTAAACAAACACTGGTATGAACATCATCCAGCACCGGTTACAGAAATAGAAGATGTAACCATTCTATGAGATTACACCATCTACACAGACAGAAAAATTGAAGCAAACAGGCCAGACATTATTGTTAAAAACCAGAAGCAGAAAACTTGTCTATTAATTGATATGGCTTATCCAGCGGATTGTAACATAGCAATCAAGGAATTTGAAAAACTGTCAAAATATAAAAACCTGGAAATTGAAATAGAAAAAATGTGGAAATTGAAAACAAGAGTTTTGCCAGTGATAGTAGGTGCACTTGGAATGATAAAAAATGGAACAAAACAACACATTGAAATAATCCCTGGAAACCCCAGCTTAAGAGATATACAAAAAATTGTCTTATTAAGTACAGCCCACACACTAAGGAAAACTTTATCTATGTAATGCTAGGGATGATAGGGAATATAGAAAAACATGAAATGGAGCCATAACAACACGCCACTACCTGCCTTAGGTCTCCCCGCAGACTTGGTTGGTAGTGAGACCAAAGCAGAAATCGAAATATGATGAAAAATGACATAATAATAATAATAATTATAATAATAATAATAATATATATAATGAATAAAACAAGTAAAGAACAAGTCAGAAATGGTGTCTTTGATATTGAAATACTTCACTTTAACAACCTTCTTCAGAGATTTATTAAAGACAATGATTTAAAAAAATTAAGAATTCTCATACAAAACCAAAGAGACAGTTTGTTGATTGAGGTCTGATTTAACTCGTCAGATACGTATTACGTGGAATAATCCAACATGAATAAATATTTTAAATGTGTGACACGTGTAATAAAACACTAGATGTTATTATGAATGTAAGTATATGTAAGCGAAAATAATGTGTGTCAAGATTATTTAAACTATAGACGAATTAAGTGTGTGTGTATATGTATGTACTGTTAGTATGTGTGAATGACAGCAACAAAATGCATTTCCGTTCAAAATATGTGGCACTTATTGTTTACACGTGTCAAGCATTGGAATGATTTTCTAGAGAAACATGTATAAATATATGTGTATGTGAGAATCATTTATGAATGAGTGTGTTTATGAGTCTGGATCATAAAACAAAAAATATTTCCGTTTAAAATTCTACAAAACCAAAAAAAAAAAACCCCAAAAAACAATCAAATACCCCTAAAAAGCACATAAGTTTCATAATACTAATTTAGCTATTTCAAACACTAAAATTGTTACCATCATCTCCAAGATTATTGGTGATATTGTCAGATTTATAAAAAAGAGACCAAACAAAAATTTAAATCCGGGATTTACAAAATGCAGTTGTTACAATTTTTATCTTAAAATAAGCAAGCTATACCGAAAGAATTGACCCCCTTGGATTCGATGTATGTTATTTGGGAGCTGTCCAAAATGTTGCTGGAAGCAAAAACCGTATTTCTTTCATAAAAATTAATAAAATTAAACACTACTATCTTATGCAGAAACATATTTGGCAAAACCCGAGAGACATTACAGTTGATTTCAAATTCAATACATAAGATTCGACCTCGTGTAACTGTAATTATAATCAAAGTTACATTGCGATTGGTTCGAATTGAATTAATATTCGTTGCCACTTTCAAAGAAATTTTAATTACTAAATAATTTAACTTTAAACCAATGCAGTGTGTTCTTTAAAGTTGTAAACATTTTAAACTTTATATCACAAGTGTTGTTTCTTTTCCTTCATTTATAGTTTTGGCATAGACCCCATGAAGTAATGAGTACCGCGGGTGACAAGACAATATGCAGACTAGTGGCGTGTTCACAAGTTATAGTTTGTGTCCTCTTGTTCACTTAAACACGTTATTACCCGCACCGTTGTTCTGCTTCGTGATCGCTTGCACTCCTTCATGGATTACATCTAACTCGACAGCAGCAGGTTATTCACGTAAGATAATGCAGCGTATTAGTAGGCCTAACTTTCACAAAATTTATTTGCAGAGACTTCTGGCACGTTGGCACGACATTAATCCAATGATGTCTCTATAGGGTGTGATGCAGAGATCTATTCGTACGAAAAATCCAGTAGCCGCAAATACAATGGAGCTGAGGACAAATATCAAGACGGCATAGTTGAACATATCTCCAAAAGTCTTGTGGAGTCGATGTCATGTCGAGATGCTTCATTTTGCTGGTTTACAACAAAGAGATCTATCACATGATTTTGTCAAGCCAGTGCATATAAAATAATTTATAATGCCCACGTAACAATTTTGATTAATAATTCTTTCTTATACAGCAATTTATAAGTCTGGGTCCAATCTAATAAATTTTATGTTAGAAACGGGGCAAATAAAATGTGAAAAAAAAAAAGATCGTATCTCTGGGATTAGAAAGTTTCAGAAAGGCTATTGAAAAACTTTAATTTGATTTTCTTTAATTTTAGTAGAATTTTATTCGTTTATATTTCTGAGATGAAGTATTGTAATTATTTCATTTGTTCGGACAGTTTTCCTAATCTTTGTTGTCATATTCACGGCATTTCGGGCAGTATATGCTATTACCTTCTTCAAGGGATTAGAATTTCCAATTGAACCCTTTATTTGGTTCAGTGTAGTGTGTATGTGTTCAATATCTGGTTACATAAAACAAAGGAAAGAGTTAAATTAAAGGGAGGTAACTGATACTGGGACATCTGGAAGAAGCATGACTCAGGGAAGTAGAACAATCTACCCCAGTGAGTAAAATAAAGGTTTCAGTTAGAAATTCTAATCACCTGAAAAAGGTCGGAGCTTACTACAGCCGAAACGCCGTGAATATGACAACAAAGATGAGGACCAAAGTCTGAACAATGTAAATAATATAAATCATTTTAATCATTATAGAAAACAAATATAAGTACGTAAGCGAACTTAGCATAGTGGCTGTAAGATTCAGGTTCACATATCACTATGGTCGACTTGTAAAGAGAAATGACTTTTGATAAAATCGGGATAGATAGACGATCTCACCATGCGGTACCGTTGTTAAGTCCTTGAAATCCAAACGATGGGGTAGCCTACACATTGCGAATGATAACGGGTAGAGGAAACTGTTCGAAATGATTCTACTTGCACATGATCTGATAATGATTACCAGTTTGAATAATGTCAGTAGGCTCTATTGTTTAATGTTTAAACTATTGATCACGTCAGATTATGCGCCATTTAAGAGAAAGTGCGGCTAATGTCTTCTCGTCTGAACCACAGGTTGGCTCTGTATGTGTAGAACAAAACATACGTGTACCCGAGTAGGCGATATGCATCGAAACAAATATGTCTGATTATAGGGAATCCAGCAGCAAGTGAGTAAGTAGATTTGGTTAGAACGCGTTACATTTATTTTCATTCGGGAGGTTATATTAATTTTTAATGATTTCATTGCAAAAATATCTTTTTAAATGACATATTTATTCAGGGAAGGGACAATCACTCATATTTCTTTCTTTAATATGTGTAAATGGAATATAAAATCGTTCTTTTCTTATGCTGGCTATTCCCCAAAGCTTATAAGAGCCCAGATAGATAGTTTGTGGGAGAGGATAGATTGAATAATATCATTTAAAGGGCGTTTGTGCGGAAGCGAGTACAAAAGAATCGGGATGGAATGTAAAGTCGGCCGATAACTGCCCTGCTAATTACCAAATCCTCAAATCGTCTGTATTACACCAGTTTTGCAAGTGGGGAAGGCCAGTCAATCCACATCTGAACACGAGCACCAAATATTTGTGCTGACTGGAAATTCAACAGGAAAACATTTATATACATATTCTTATTGGTTTTATCCCGTTACTATTTTAACGCATTCTACCCATTTTTACCTTAATTTTCCAATATGGCCAATACTCTCTGACGGGAAACCATGTTGATCGAGTAAAGGTTTTTAGACGTGAGTATTTTTATTTAGAAGTGCTAATTAAAAATGTTATGCTGTTCATGTGGCAATAGATTTGTTACTCTGCACGATATCGCGTGGGTAAGAATCGATTAACAGGTATCATAGTTATGCTTTATTAAGCTTTCTTAGATCCATTGAGCAACAAAGAACCGAATAAAAATAAGCAAATCAAAATGAAATCTGTTAAGATTAGATTTTTGTAACATTCCCTAATGTAAAATGGAAATGATATATTTAGTGAGTAAGTAGATAAAGAATATCAGTGGGATATGGAATCATGCTATTTAGTTTTGCTTCTTATTCCAATGTTGCTGGATGTACATTTCAGTAGAATAGTGAATGGTGTTATTTAGCAGTGTTTTAGCAGCCAAATGATGAATAAGGACACTAGATATTTTTTATTAGAATGTTTCCGGCATCATATTACAAAAAACGATAGAATTATAAAATATCTTATTTCGTTCATATTATAATGTTGCAGGATGCACCTTTAAAATAAAATTTAAATGGAAAATGATATTGTTTAGATCTACGTAATAGATTTTCAGGGTTGTACATTCAAATGTCAATTGAATTTAAATATTTACTAAACTTCATATCAGAATGTTTTCGGACACATATTCAAAATAGACAGAAAACTGAATTTTGTTATTTAGCTTACTTCTTAGCATATTAACAGACGGACATTAGTTGAGTTTCTTATGGACATTGAAAACAAATGAATAATTATTTTTATAATTGCTTCTTATTGAAATGCTGTCACATGCATATTAAAAATAGCAGTAGAACAAGCAAAGATATTCTTTAGCTTTGTTTCTTATTAAAATGTTGAAATTAAAATAGCGGTGTAGAATCATGAATGTTGTTATGCAACGCTATATTTTCTTAGAATGTTGCCTAATGAAAATTAAATAGAGCACTAAAATGGTCTATGATAGTGGTTTCCAAATTTTTTTTATGGGTCGCATTTACGGAATTAAAATTTGCTCACGTATCACTAAATTTCGTGTGATAAGAAGTACATAAAAACACATAAAAAAAAGAAAAAGAGTGAGGGTTAAAGGGAGATAATTAGGGATACACAGTCAGAACATTTAAATTTTTAATCGTTTTTCCCCAAGCAAACAGCCATTGGTGCGCAGGAGGTTACAGAGAAAGAAAAAAGGTAACAAAAGACAAAAAATTAAGGTACGGAATATTTTGGAGAAAGGACAGGAGAAAGAGTAGAAGTGGCGGTTGCATTTAACTAAAAAAGTGGGACCTAACAGCCTGTCTAGTAAGCTTAGAAAATTCATGTGGTCGGAGCACCAGGGAAAGAAGCTCATCAGAGGAGAAGCCGTGAAGATATTTATAGAAAAGACAGAGGGAAACCACATCTCGTCGGTGAGAATGTGACTGAAGTCCAGCAGCTAAACTTGGATCGATTACGTTGCAGATCCTCTTTTGGATTTTGTCAAGAACCCCGGGAGGAATAGCTAGAGCACCTGACCAGATATGGCAACAGTATTCAATTCACGGACAAATGGTATATTTAGAAATGTGCAAGATACGTCGGTTGAAAGAGTGAGGCCAAGAGGTGCAGTGTTTTTTTGTTTTTTGTTTTTGAGACTAGCGTAATTAATACTGATGGATGGCAGAAAAGTTTCTTGGTGGTGATTAATGGGGAGTGGCTTAGTTTTGGAAGCGTTAAATTCACAAGACATTTCTGACCCCAATATGACACAGATTGAAGGTCCTTCCTAAAAGCAGCAGCAAGGTTAAGTCTTGTTAGATTACTTACTTAGACGGGAGTAAATAGTGGTGTAATCTGCATAGATGCTTACTTGGGAGCTGATTACATCAGGAATATCATAGACGAAGATCAGAAAAAGCGTAGAACCTGGGATAGAGCCTTGGGGAACACCCGCGTTCGTATGAAAGAATCTGAAAGCGTGTCCCTTTAAAACGACTTTAATTTCACGATTAGTTAGAAACAATTGGATCAAATCGAACATGCGTCCATAGATACCGTAGTCCTGTAGTTTGCACAGAAGAACAGCATGCAAAACCCTGTCAAATGCTTTAGAGATATCCAGAACAACAGCTTGAGCTTCGCCGTTCTTATCAAGAGCCTGAGACACACTACTTGTCAGAGAGTAGGTTGTAGGAGATGAGATTATGAACCAATACAGCATTGATAATAACCTCGAGCACATTGCCAAAAAGTGGTAATAAACTGATAGGGTGATAACTAGAGGAATCAGATGGCTGCCCAGAGATTTTACAAACAGGAACTACAGAGGAGAACTTTCAACAAGCAGGAGAACAGGAAGCAGCGAGGCAGTGTTTGCAGAGTTTGGAGAAGACAGGAAAGAGTTCATAGGCACATTTCTTTAAGACGATGACAGGAATACCGTCATCTCCGCTTCCTTTATGGAAGGCAAGTTTAAAAATTATGTTAGAGACCAGAACGAGTCTATATATAAATAACTCGAGGGGAAATCGGGTGTTGGTACTCTAGACGAAGCAAGTGTATTGTTGTCAGCTATGGACGCAAGGACCTTAAATTTATTGACTAGATACGGGCTCGAGGATTTATTGTTGTTTAGCACACATTTGCAGAGCTGCAAGTAGTTTTGGGATTCAAACTTGCGAGATGCTGTACGCTGCTTCATTTCATCAGCAAACAGCAGTTTAGCATCATTTAGGACACGCTTGCATTCATTACGAGCGGAGACAAAACCGGAAGAAATGATTCTTTTGGATAATGACTGCCGAGGAAGCAGTAGAGAACTAAGAGAAACAATGAGGTTTAAGACGGAATTTCCTGGTTGAGATGACAGCATCGTTGCCGGCTTTCAGAGACACAGTTTTCAACAAGGAGACTAAAACTTTATTCCAAGGGACATCCCAAAGGAAGTTGTGGAAGGAGCCTCAGTCTGTTTTTTGTTAACAGTAAGATATTCTGCTGGAAAAAGGGGTAGAAAGAGTTATTAACGGAAACCATAGAATGATCAGAATTGCCAAAAGGGCGGAGCTGCATGGTATGGTAAGAAGCAGGAATAGACGTAAAGAACTAGAAGAGAAGTCTATCGTTTAGGGTTATTGAAGAAACATGTTGGGCAATCCACCACTTGCGTGAGAGACTGAGTGAGTGAGTAGTTCAGAGTATGGATGCCAGCGAATTCAGTTACAGCGTTTTCCAGTCACTTGGCATGGTGTTTACTGAAGTCTCCGAACACAGTTTTGGTAGTGAACGGGTGAGAGAAAATGGCTTTGTCTATATTATCAGAAAACCTATCAAACTCGGTGCAGCCAAAAGAGGAATGAGAGTGGTAGAGATAGAAGCGATAGCTGAATAAGTTTAGTAGAGAGGGAGACGGAAACACATGTAAGAATAGCCTGGAGCTTCAAGAGAGAATTCTCTAGCCAGTGGCATATATTCGCGTATATAAATTCCCAGGCCATGCATGTGGACATTAGAATCCTTCCTAAGGAGCGAAAGGTTACCGGGAATCGAGAAATCAGAGGAGAGGATTAGTTTCACATAGAGCTAGGATGTATGTGAACCTTTCGTGGAGGAACAATTCCACACTGCAAAAGTTGGTACAGATACCACGGATGTTGGAGCAAGAAATGTTAAGTGGTATGAGAGTTTTCAGCTTAGCATAGTTTTACATCTTTGGTCATGGATTGTCATGTCTTGGTATGTATTAAGAAGGAGAGGATTGGTGTAGTAGTAGCAGACGGCCATGAAATCCAACATTTGTGGGATGGGAATGGGCGCAGACTGCAGCATGGTGTTGTCACAGGGTTTCTCACCGGAAGCGCCTATAGGAACACCCATCCACACGTAACATGACAGTGCAAGAACTTCGATATTATGCGACTGTTGATCAGAGCAGCCTGTTTAGACGCTACGCAAAAGTTCGGGCTTCTTATTACCAGTCGGAAACAGAAACCCAAAAAACTGCCAACACCAAACCTTCAGAGACGTTGCCACCATACGTACACTCCACAAAAATTAGTTATATCTTAATATAGGTCGGGAGATCCATTACTTAATACTAAAATAGATTGAACCTTTTATCATGTACTTGAAAAAGACTTGCCACAATGCAGACGATAATATATATATATATATATATATATATATATATATATATGTACAGGACGAAGGGAAGGGAGAATTAAAAACACTTAGTCATCATTTCAGCAGAAACTAGCAAGACGTTACCAAAAAATAAATCCTTCATACCATAAAGACATTTATTCACTAAAAATCTTACCAGGTTGAAGAAAGTCCAGCTTCAAATTAGAATTAGGGCGGAAGCACTCTTAAAAGAGTCAACGGCCAGGTAACTAGAGGTGGTGTCTCAATAAATCAAGGTGATGATTGTAACGGAATACCACTCCACTATCTATACCCCTGTTCAATCATCGCTTTTCACAACAAATATATGAACCCCAACAGCGTAAAGGGGATTACTTCCAAAGAAAGCAGCCCCTCGCTTTGTAAGGATCGACATTGGCAACAGGTGTCACCTGACCTTCATTCGGTGAATGTCAGAATCAACGGCGTAAAGGAGACACTTTTTTCCAAAGTTTTTACCTCGCCTGAGATGAAACGACTTGAACGGGGCATAGAATGTTAGAACGCTCAACAACGGTGATCAATTAGAGAATGTCAAACAAGAGATAGACAGACTGAAGATCAATATTCTGGGCATATGTGAAACCAGATGGCCTAAAAATGGAGACTTCAACAACGACAACCATAGGTTAATATACGCAGGAGGCAAAAATAACGAAAAAAGAGTCGGCTTAATACTGTACAAAGAAATGAAGAAATACGTTCTGGGATACTGCCACCTTTCCAAAAGAGTCCTCTTGGTTAAACTGAGAGGAAGATCCTTCAACAAACGTATTATAATAGTTTATGCACCAACAACGCTAACCACTGATGAAGAAATAGAATAATTCTACTCCATACTGAACAATGCCAAGTCGCAGTGCCAACCCAATAAATTATAATCATAATGAGTGATTTGAATGCCAAGGTAGGTAAAGAGAAAGAATGAGAGACGACCGGCAACATCGGATTAGGAATCCGCAACGAACGAGAAGAAAAATGGGTCCAATGGTGCACAGAAATTGACCAGGTATTAACTAACACATGGTTTCAAGAACACCCATGACATCTACGGACATGGAGAAGCCCAGGAGGCAAAATGAAAAACCAGATAGACTACATAACCATAAACAGAAAATTCAGAAAAGCAGTGGTCTATTGTAAAGCCTATCCAGGTGCCGACTGTGGAAGCGGCTACGTCCCAGTTATCTGCAAACAAAGTGTGAAACTCCGGAGAACGAAGAAGCCTAGTACGGCACAAAACTGAAATACAACACGCTCGTGAATGACATCAACCTATAGAAAGAATACACTAACAGCGTGAAAAACAAATACGAAATGGGACTCACTAAAGGAAGCGATAGTGACATCAGCAAACAACATGGCCTTAAAGGAAATCAGATGCAGAAGAAAAATGAGTGGATGACTGAAGAGATTCTTGACATGATACAAATGATGCTAAGACATGGAATATAATAAAGGAAACTACACAAGGAATAAAGGAACAAATGCAGACAGGCTAAAGAGGAATGGTTCAACGACAAATGCGCAGAGGTAGAGGGACTAAGCAAGACAAAATAAAGCGGACATGCATAAAGAAACAAGAGAATTGACAGAACAAAAAATCTATTCCTCAACAGGATGTATAAAATCTAAGGATGGAACGATAATATTGGAGAAAGAGGAAATACTCCAGCGATTGGAAGAATATATAAAAGATCTTTTCCCCGACAAGAGACAACAACCGATAATACACAAAGACCAGGAAGGACCGGAAATATTAAAGTGGAAGCTGCAATAGCTAAACTGAACAGAAAAAGCAGCTGGTTCAGACGGCATTGTAATAGAGCTGCTGATAGCCCTAGAAGAATTCGGCATAGAGAAAATTATGGAAATAATAAATAAAATTTATAATAGTGGTCTAATACCAAACGACCTAAGTAAATCGATTTACCTATGAAGCCAGGTATAAATGATTGCAAGCTCCACCGAACAATTAGTTTGATGAGGCACATTACAAAACTGATCGTCCAAATCCTGATGAATAGAACAAGAAACAAAATCGGGTCAGACATAGGACAAGAACAGTGCGGGTTCGTTAAAGACACCGGAACAAGAAGCGTCATATTTATGATGAGGCTGCTCTCCGAAAGAGCAATACAAATGAAGAAGGACTTGTATCCATGTTTTATCGATTATGCAAAGGCATTCGACAAAATACGCCACAAAGAATTGATGAAGATGCTCAGCAGCCTCAACATATTTGGGAAAGGCAGGTAACGAATTCAGCAGATATACAAAGATAGAAAGGAGCGTAAGACAAGGATGCGTCTATTCACCGGATCTGTTCAACTTGTACAGCGAGACTATAATGAGGACCCTAGATGTTATGCCAGAATTTGTAATCGGAGGCCACAACTTGAATAACATACGTTACGCAGACAATACAGCGCTGATTGCAGACACGGAAAGGAAACTACAAGACCTCCTGCAGAAAATAGCTGAAGAGTGTGACAAAAAAGACTACAAATAAACTGCAAGAAAACCGAGTGCATGGTCATCAGCAAAAAGAGCAGCCCAAAATGCCAAATATAATTGGAAGATACTAAAATCAGGCTGGTACAAAAATTTAAATACCTGGGAAGTGTTCTAACAGAAGACGGAAATTGCAACACGGAGATCGGAAGCCGAATTGGCATGGCAAAGGACGCGTTCCAGAATCTGAGTAAAGTACTAAGAGACAAGAAACTTTTACTAGAAACAAAGAATACTAGATTGCTATGTGATGTCAGTTCTTCAATATGGAGGTGAATGCTGGACAATATCATCAAAGATGAAGGAAAAACTGGATGCAGCTGAAATGTGGTTCTGCAGAAGGATGCTGCGGATATCGTGGACCGAGTATGTGAGCAATGATGAGGTTTTGGAAAGGAAAGACAAAAAAGGAATCAATAAATCAAGAAGAGACAACTGAAGTTCCTGTGATAAGCAGTAAGGAAGGAGGGCTTGGAGAACCTGATACTAACACGGCAGATGGAGAGAAAAAAGAGACAGGGGAAAACAGCGGATGACATATTTAAAGAGCCTGAGCAGGTATATGACAGAACGGGAATTGCGTGGTGTTACAAGAGAAAGTGTGCTCAGAGCCACGTGGAATAGGGAGACGTGGAAGGCCATGATCACCTACGTCCTGAAAGGAAAAGTCACATAGAAGAAGAAGAAAAAGAAGATCCGAGTAAAGTGAAATCTGATTTAAAATAAAATTAAAAATTAAAAAAAAACATGAAAAACTCCAAAGTCTCTCTTCTCCAATTTACGAACTATAGTAAAAATATCACAATCATAACATTGGTCAATAATTATTTATAACTATTTATACTGGGACTTATGCATGTAATTACAAGTAATCAATAATAATATTTAGATTCTTAAATCCTATTTATTTTTTGCATATCATTTTTTTGAAACTGTTTTGATTGTCTTTGAATCATTCCGCCTCACCTGCTATCCTCTTTCGCAGCACCATGATGCGCGCTGAACCGTTTGGTAACCAGTAGTCTATGATTACACATTTTATTGGTTCGACCAATACTTAGCCTAAGTCCTACTCAAGGTATATGGTTACAACAATGATGATGTTATAAGGGCGTACAGGGAGCGAACAAGAGAGATTAAGATTGTAGTGATCAGAGAAGCATCCACTCAGGAGTTCGTTTCACATTGCAAAAATTCTGGATAATTCTTGTTTACGTGAAAATTATCAGTAGAGTATGAAGAGAATGGGGATAAGAATGAATCGACAGACTCATCCTCATTTATCATGTACATGAATGTCTGAACTGGTGGAACCAAGGAATGTAGTTCGTCCGAACATCAGCTAAGAAAATAGTGGTAGTGAAGCGATAGGTTAGCAGCTTTCCGTTTGTGGGAAAGAGGTTGTACGGTAAAAAAAAACAAAAAAAACAATGCATTACCTATTTGGTGGATGCACATTAAAAATAGCAATTATTCAAGTTGGAAAAAAATCAACAAGTAGCCTTTTCGTATAAGCTTAACTCCCTAATAATTCTGTGTAGTTTCTTTTATCTGAATACTTCAGTTAACATGCCATATCTACTTTTTCCACTGTATTCTTTAACGGAGTGTCTGTGTCCAGTTGCAAAGGTTACAAATTTCGATATTTTTAATATGTTATTTTATGTTCAGAAATTGCCTAAAAATTACATGTTTTATTTGTTAGTCTTACAAAATCAAATCTCCAAGCCAAAATATATATACTTACACGCACCTACAGAAAAGTAAAATCAGAATACTATTTATAAATTAGATATTCTGCATCAAGAACTAATGATAAATATTTTCTTTTTCACTGTTTCCAAATCAGCGTTTTTATTTTTATTTTTGAATAAATGAACCGTATTTTGACTCCGAGATTGGTTTGTTTTTATTTTTATTTGTTTGTTTTCATTTGTTTGTTTTTATTTTAAGTTTTTGTATTCGCTGCCTTCCATTAATTCACCCTGTTGCATTTCACATGTTCGCTGCTTGTTAAATCTCACCTTTTTCGTTATCTACGGATCAAAACGAATGCCTTGGAAAAGAAAACATTCCCTTTTGGCTATGGTATATAGTCTCCATCTTTATGTGTCCTGATACACATACACACACACGCACTATGAAATACAAACATGCAATAACATGCACACACGTAAATATATACATATATGTAAATATATACTCATATGTACGTATATAAATACGCATATATGGTTATATAATTAGTATATACATATATATTTATGCATTTACACAAACTTTATATACCGAATTATTTTATTTAGACATATATTTGTCCATGTATATTTATATATATATGTGGGTGGGTGTGTATGTATCCGTGTGTATGTAAAATAATGATTAAAGATGTTTTTAAAAGTTTTTGAAGTGTAAGAAGTTTCACTTTTTGACCTTGTGTGTTTGATTGTACGTGACACTTTGAGAGAGAAAGAGAGAGAGACAGACAGACAGATAGAGAATGATTGAAAACGCTAAACAAGAAGTTAATATACAAATTTGATAGAAAAAATGAGAAAAATAAATTAATCATATCTTCGTCTTCTCTGCCATTCTCTCATATATATATATATATATATATGTATTATACTATATATATATGAGAAAGAATGGCAACCCGTGAAGACGGAGAGGGAAATTCAAATTAATATAAAATATCAATGAGCAAAAATAGAGAGCTGATTATCATTGGATATTATTCAGAACAATATAAAATATTGGATATTATCAATAGATATTATCTAGAACAATATAAAATACTGAGTTTTCCTCTCATTATATATATATATATATATATATATATATATATATATATGTGTGTGTGTGTGTGTGTGTGTGTGTGTGTGGAATTAGATAGTATGCTATATTTATAGTTTATAGGAATCATCATCACAAATATAATATATATATATATATATAGTGTTTGTATGTGTTTATTTGAACAGGCATAATTTTATCTATAACTTTTTATATATGCATATGTGTATATGTGTGTGCCTGCTTATTTAATACTTATTTAATCATATAGATGTCCGTTTATACTTCTTTATATGTCTACCAATATAATTAATTGCGTGCCTATAAATCAAGAAATCCGTAACAGGGAAGAGGTCGCATATAAATATGCACAGATCATCCATTTGCATTTCGGAAAAAATATTTATTTGCCTCTTTTACGAGATCTTTATATCTACGTGCTTTCTTCATCTATCGTAACGTATTATATAATGTTTGATCCTATTTCATGAGTGTTATAGATAGTTTTACCAATGTATATTTTTGTGTTTGCCAGATTCACATGCGTATCTGTATTTAAAAATTTGGAAATGATGACTTCAGTTATTTGCCGCTAGCAATGTATATATATTTTAGGTTCAGTGAATATTGGCATCAAATCCAGCGAACCGAATTTATAATTACAGAATCATGTGTCGAAATAGACGCGGGAATACGTCATAGTTCATTTGCTAAAAAAAGAAAAAAATAATACCTGACTTTTCAGTAGAATGTTGCGTATAAATGTGCAAATGCTCTATGTGAAGTGCATAATACCAAGTTGATTCAGACATATTTGCAAATTTTAGTATGTGTAAAAAAGCTTGTGGAAATATATATATATATATATATATATATATATATATATATATATATATATATATATACAGCGAAACTACTGTGAACATATGTGAAAACATAAACAGACATGAAATGTATGCATGTGATGGCTAGATAGAGCAAAAAGATTTAAGTAGAAATGCATACACATACAGAATCATTTGAATATATATATTTACTTTACAAAAAATAAGTCTAAAAAAGAAAGATATTCATACAAGTATATATGAATAACAATCAGATGCATGCAAAAATTTAGCTCCTTGTACATCTATCTATCTATCTATCTATCTATCTATCTATCTATCTATCTATCTATCTATCTATCTATATCAATGTGTTCGTATCTATCGGATAAAATACAATGTTAAATTATGAACGGGAGTAGGTTTACGTGAATATGTGCGCGTCGAAATAATTATATTTTTTAATTAAGATTTCTCTTTTACTTTTTTACCTTTCTACAGAGCTCAGTAACAAAATCAAAGTGAAGAAGCTATTTGAGGTTACGAGGTGCAAGAAAAATTGGTCTCATGATATTTTTAAGAGCATTAGCGCGAAAATAAGAGTGTCGCTTCCAATCAGAACTTGAGCTCTGTTGAATTCCTTTACAAGTCGGCAGCCAACCATGATCATTCTCATTTTTACCGAATCAGTAAATCAAAAAACGTAATTCCTCACCATTCTTATCACAATAATCTTCATTATTATTCTAACCAAGATAGTTATTATTTTGTGTTAAAGCAAATGATTATTTGTGTTAGCAAATTATTTCTTAAGGAAAAACCGAGAAAACTTATAAGAAAATGTTCTCTTCTGCTTAAAACAGCAGATGAGTCTAGAATTAGTTTTGTCGCCATAGTTGTTGAATCACGAGAGAAGGTAGTGAAAGAAGTTATTTCGATGATTATAATGAGGACTAAAATGAAAATTGAAACTAGCGAAAACGCCAAAGTTAGCGAGTCGAATAAAAATACGAATATTTGTGCACTTGTAAAAATTTTGAGGTGGTTCTTTATCTGCGAATTGTATTACAATAATATAATGATAGGTTAAAACATTTGCGAAAAAATAGAAAATAAAAACGTATAAATAGTGAGTTGAAATCATTTCTACTATAATAAAATCTTTACGTTAAAACCAATAAATAAGAAGCATTTGTAAATGAGGTAGTATTTCAGTTTAAGATTCATTCCCATTATGGTTAATATTGTGTAATCTCAACTTGTTTCAACTACAGAGTCTTGCAAAAGTTTTTAGGTCTCTGCCACAAATTATGAAAATACGACATTTTCAATTCAAAATTACTGTATTTTATACTTTGTAAGAATTTTCTAGATAAGAAATAGGCATTAGCCAGAGTTTAAGTACGTATATTTGCAAGTACAATGTTTATTTCTAGTCACTACCTTGATTTTGGAAGGCAATGATGCATTTTTTAAACAAATTATCGCTGAATTATTACGTCCTAATCATTTAAAAAATTTTTTTATTTATTTGTGGTTATTTTTTACTGGTCCAAACTTTAATTTTCATTATATTTAAAATATTAATTATTAGACTAATGTTGTCGAATTTTAGTTGCTTTTTCAAGAGCTGAAAATCATGATTCTCGGAAACATTTTAGAGCTATAACGGTATGGTACGTAGACCCTGTATAAAGATCACGTTGTTTCATATCTGGGGAATACATGAAACAAGTGTATGATATCGAACTCATGGGATGAAAACCTAAGTCAATGGCTTTTTTTCATAATCACTTCACGCCAAGCAAGTTTTACTACAACTGGTTCGCAGGGAGTTACATAAGAGAAGAGTGATGAGAAAGAGGGACAAGTTATAGGGGGTGTAAGAACAGTGGTGTGAAGAAAGCTGATGAGAGTAGAATGAAAGGGGAAAAGAACACGAGAGAAAGGATTCGAGTCAGAAAGATAGAAGATGGCAATTGACCTTACATTTAAATTCTTAGAGATTGTAGTTATCAGGGAAGCAAGTATACGGAAGGGAATTTCACAGGCGAGAAGTGCAAGAAAATAAACTGTAGGAGTAGAAGTTGCGATTACATTTTATTGATTTAACTGTAAAAGGGTGGGACCTAGTTGCGAATCTAGTAGCTCGAGTAAATTCATATAGAGTGGGCACCATTGAGCTAAAGTCGTCGAAGCAGAAACCGTGAAAGTATTTGTAGAAGAGACAGAGGGAAGCTGATTTTTAAACCACGCCCTTGTAAAGGTCTAGAGAGTTAGAACATGATATCATAAAACCACACAAAAATTATTTTACGTTTTTACGTTAAAATTTCGATTCCTTTGGGGAGATTGTTGCGCTGTTAACTGAAATAAATATCCAGGCCGTATTATTTCATGCTAAGAAATAAAGTGAATATAAATCAAATTTGGCTTTACACCGTTACATCAGCGTGTGTTCTGTGCTTACTTACATATGAAGCGTTTAAGAAATATATAAAAAAATAATTTTTAGATTATTCCAAATTTTTAAAGTAAAATATAAATCTACAGTGTGGTTTATTAATTATTCTTTCCTAGAGTAATATTTTTCAAGCGTTTTATTAAAATGTCTGAAGTAAAATGCAAAATGGGAGAAATGTTTCGTCTAATCATGGAGAATCTCTTGCCGTTCTCTTGAATTTACAGATTATGTGCTTTTTTAACACAGGATTTTTTTTAATCATATCACTCCGAGCAAGGCGGTAACGCCACTGATGTGCAGGGGACTACATAAGAGTAAAAGGATTAGAGGAAAGTGAAAAGAAGGACAATCCAGATAGAAAGGAGCAAGAGAAGGATGGGAATACAGGTGTGATGGCAGTTGCAAAGGTGGAGAGAAAGGAAAGGATCTACAGAGCGGTGTGGAAAGAACTAGGGTCAAGTAGTTAAGAGATGAGTATTGACCTTGCATTTAAATTCCTGGAGGTTGTAGCCGTCAGGAAAGCAAGAATAAGGAAGCGATTTCCACAGGCAGGAAGTGCGAGAAAAGAAGCTGCAGGAGTAGAATTGTCGTCTGCATTTGGTTGATCTAACTGTGAATGGGTGAGACCCAGTTGCCAGTCTGGTTGCACGAGTAAACACCTTTTGCGGAGGCACAAGTGACTTAAGTTCGTTAGAGCAGAAGCCATGGAAGTATTTATAGAACAGACAAAGGAAAACCACTTCTCGTCGTTGGGAAAGTGGCTGTAGTCGAGCCGCCAAGTTGGAACCTATCACATTACTGATTCTTCTTTGGAGCTTGTCAAGAACACGGAGATGAACAGCGGGGGCACCTGACCATATATGGCAGCAGTACTCCCTGCACGGACGAATGGTTGATTTGTATATATGCAGGATGCTTTCAGGTGGGAAAAACATGCTGGCCCGACACAGTGACCTAACCTTCCTAGCAGTGGATTTAGCTATTGACTCAATGTAGTGGTTCCACTAAAACTGAGGAGGTGCAGTGTATTACTCTCTTGGAGACTCTCTTGGTCCATGCTTATGGGAGGTAGGATAGGTTGCCTGTGATGATTGACAGACAGCAGTTTGGTCTTAGACGCATTGAAATTTACAAGCCACTTCTTACAACAATTCACCACAGATTTAAAAACACTATGATTTATAAAATAGAGAAAAGGCTAAAATAAAATTAATGACACATAAAAGATATTGAAAATCTTGTCCGTTTAGAAGTTGATTGCAAGCTTAATAAAGAAACTTTGTTGTATAAAAAAGACATAGGGGAAAATGATGATATTAAAATACAAAACGAAAAGGGGTCCAGGATAGATTTGAATATTTACTCAAGAGATAAGAACTGAATCTAGAAAACACCTGATTCATAGATTAGTTTCAACTACAGGTTCGACTGGTGTTCTAGCAGAAGACTCTTGATGTTTTGGAAGAATTTGATAGTATAGACAGCTTAAAAGCTGTTCTGGACAACACAAATACAAATACAAATATTAGACGTAATGTTTTCATATTGCTATCCCTTCTATTCCCTATTCTATCAAATCTTTATCCATTCTCGTTAGGTGTAGATCATGCGTTGTTTTTCTCTTTCTCTCTTTCCTTCAATATATCCTATGAGTGATCTTTTTGTAGAACCGTATTTCTGTTGCCTGAAGTCTGTTCATCATCTATGACAAGAATCTCTGGGATTCACTGACGTATAGGAGGACCGATATTGTATAAATTTCCAGTGTTCTTTTCCTTGTTTCAAACGGAATTGACTCTTTTCTTAGTACATTGCTTAATTTTTGAAAATCATCTTCCGCTATTCTCGTGCGACTTCGGATTTCGGTGTTACATTTTAAGCTTACGTTTCTTTCTAGGGATTTCACTTTTTGAATATAGTGGTTTGAATTGGTACTTTACATCATAGGTTGTTTCTTTTGTTGGCAACCATATATTCTACCGTCTTTCAATTGGGGTTTAGTCCTTTATTCTTTTTTTCCTTTACTACATTCTCTAGGAGTGCATGTAGTTTCTTTTCCGTGTCTGCTATCAACACTGTGTCAACTGCATTTCTTTTATTCTTGTTAATATTGCGTACACAGATAATAGATGCTGGTAAGACTTCTGTCAGGATCGCCTCGCTTACTCACATATTCATATTAATTTCTTATTACTATAAATGTAGTATGGAAAACTGTTCTTAAAAATACCAAAATATAAATATAGGTTAAATTTAATTATAACTGACTTATACATATAGACAGTGAAGCATATGTAAACTAAATATGAGTAGAATAGGATTTTAAGAACAAAACCAGTTGCATAATAAAGTACACACACACACACACACACACACACACACATATATATATATATATATATATATATATATATACCAATAAATTAAGATGTCATAAGTTGTAAAATGAAGTAATTTTGACAAGAGAATAATAGATAAAACGTTCTCGGTTTGTGTGTCTCCAAATATCTGACAAAATATTACCATATTTTAGAAAGTGTTTCTGAGTGGGACCGTTAACTTTTCAGCATCACTCATAGAAAAGAGCTTCTGTTCTTAGAATTGTTAAAAAATGGGATGTATTTTTCATGCGCTCATCAAAGTTATATCCATTTAATTAAATGCTGCAGGAAATCTAAACAGAAACTTTCATTTCAGTCATCTTCTTAATCAACTAAGAGTTCGTATCTTTTTTAAATGTTAGAGCATCCAAATGAACAAGAAAATAGAAAAAAGACGAGCGAAAGTAGGCATATTTTTTTAATGCTAGTAATAAAATCGAAATCTCAAAGATTTAAAGCCGTGTTGCGGTGACATACATATGTCAAGACAACCTTGGCATGCAACCGGCGTAGAATTCTGTAAAAATGCATTTGTAATGAATCTATATCTAATGAATCAATGCTTTCGTCATTTCAGTTCGGCTGACGCAAATTCATAGAAATTTCTCTGATAATCGAGTAGATGGCGCTTGAATAACGCAGGGTATTTTTCAGTATTAATAGCTGAAAGCTTAGCTCTACCGAATCGACTAATAGACGCAAACAAGCACGTTCTTTCTTAATTTTGCGCATTATATCGAATTCATATACCTTCATTCAGGGATAAATAAAAAGGACAAAAAATACTTGATATGAGGGACGCGCAGAAATACAGGCACATGTCTAAAATATTCCCAGGTTTACTCAAAAAATTCTGTGTGTGCGTGTGTGTGGAAAGCAAAATATATGTTGTGTCATATATATATATATATATATATATATATATATATATATATATAGAGAGAGAGAGAGAGAGAGAGAGAGCAAGAGAGCAAGAGCGTAAATCAATAAGGCCATTCCTAAATCGTATTAATTTGACTGTCTAATGTTCCAGCGATATGATTATGTGCATTGACAAACAGTTAAATTATTTTACAGAATAACTACTTGAGTATATAATTTTATTAGGTTGCGAAATTATTGATATTATATATATATATATATATATATATATATATACATATATATTGATTAAGAACATATGCCATACATATAAATAAATAATTTCTTATCTTTTACGGGTTAATATTAGCTTCATGTGATTCTATATATCTTTATTGTTATTTGACTATTGATTCTGCTTACTTTTACTATTTTAACTAATATTAGTTGCAATTGTTTTTATTTCTTTCCAGAGATCTTGTTTGAATATTGTGGTTCATATCTTCTCATGAAGAATAATAACTGTTCTATTAGATTAATATCTGGAGAGTCTTGAGAGCATTCAATTCATTTGCTGCTTTTTAAGCATTTTTGTTACGATTAAAATTAGCTTTGCAGGATATAAAATAGCATTGTATTGCATGAATATAATCTTTAATTGAACGTTTCTTGGATGTGAATTGTTCTATTTAAAACCATTCTTACCCATGAACCGACAATAATTATTTGCATCTACGTTAACACCATAATCAACATTGGTGGAATCTATAATTTTTTTACCATTAATATTTGCACAGAACATTACTAATTCTGCTAGTGTTTTCTAATTTGACTATTTCCATGAAAGTTTTCCATAATAAATCTACACAATAACCCTGTAGAAAAATCTATTTTTATTTATTTTTTTCGCCTAATTTCCACATTTTTTTTCTGTGCTATTGCCTTAAATGTTAGAAACTTTCATGTCTTGAGCTTATGTGCTAAATATTTCATATCTTTTTTCAGATTAAATTCTTCATTATCAAATATTTAATCCTGATCATTCCGCTTTTTTTTTGTTTTTAGCATGTTAACGTTTTAATTTTTTCCATTGTTCTGTCTTCTCTATTCAACTTTTACACAATTCTTTTATGTATTCTCATCACCCAGTAACTAAATATTTCTTACAAGATAAATATTTCTTACAAGCCATGCCTATGTTTATGTATCTGAAACAGCCTTTGAGATTTCACTCGCCCGATCGACTCAGTCAATTAAAAACTTAATTAGGCGATTAAAGTTTATTAGTTTACTCGCCCGCAGTCGATTAAAAATCTCGCAATGAAACGAGTCCCTTCAAATATAGAAAAAGGAAATCTTATTCCTTTTACAACCCAAAAGTATTCCATTGAAGATTTACAAGATACTTAGAATGACCTTCAATGATATTATTGAACATTTGACTTTTTTCTTTGCGGTCAGTGTAAAGATTCGTTTAATTAACACTTGCAGAGTGGAGCTAAAATGTCTCTGTCGCCCAGATTAAAGACGCTCACAGATTTTTAGAAATTCATTTAGAAAAATATTATCCTATATTTCCTCCCCGCTTGCGAAAAGTAAAAACGAACATTTGAAAGAATAAAAAAAACGCATACTTCTTTCAACCACACACCGAAAAACAAATTATACAAGTAATTTTTTAATAGAAAATCGTTGAGAAAATCAGATTTATAATTTTTTTATCATCTATCAGATGGAAGATGTAGTCGAACAGAAGAAAGAAACTACGAATTAAGTACCTCTACTCAATTTTCAAAACAAAAACAAAAACAAAAAACGAACAGCATATCATGATGTTAAATAATAAAATACAAAAAACAAAGTTTTATCATCAACCTTTTTATGCTATTATTAAGAGGAAAGATCAGATTTTGTTATTATTTTAAAAGAATTTTGAAATCTATTCTAACACGTTCGAAATTTTTATTAAAATTTCATTTTTTGTTTTCCGTTAACGATTCACGCTATTTTTACGTAAAACGTCTATTAAGAAAATTGAGTCGGTCGAGTAAATGATTTTGGGGCGAGTAAATTTTTCCTGATTTCTTTTTTAAATCTCAAAAGCTGATTTAAAATAAACAAAATAATTGTCAATAACAACGTTTAAATATCTGCGTTTACAATATAGTGAACAACTCGCATGATAAAATTTGACAGCACCAAGTAGGATGCTGCATATATTTTTAATATATTTTAATGGGAAATATATGACTTGCGTAGTAATTCATGATGTAGTTTATATATATATATATATATATATATATATATATATATATATATATATATATATATCCGAGTGAATACAGAACGAAGAAAATTTTTTACAGAGTCCAAAACATTAATTTAAAACTGTGCTCGATATATAATATATATTATATATATATGTGAATACTGTGCTCGATATATAATATATATAATATATATATGTGAATATTTATTATAAATTATATCTTAGAACATGTACAGAACTTTTTTAATATATCCACTACAAATAGTACATTTGTTTCGACATTGAAACTACAGTGTCTTATCAGGCGGTGTGGACATGAATGGAAAGCCTCTTTTCTTATATTTGGTCAGTTGTGTGTGGGATGTTGGTGGGAGTTAGTGATAAGGGAATAAGTCTTGTGAATTGACCGTTAGAATTTTGAAGAAAATGGTGTGGATAGTGAATATCTTTGATTAATGAGAGCCTCTGAGTTTTGTAGACAGATTTAACATTAGCAGCTAGAATGTAAGTTTTATTATCTTGCGACAAGACTATATGCTTTGGATTTCTTAGAGGAGCAGGTAAGGGGTGGGATGCTTACTTTGTACAGAATATTTTGGTGTTTAAGCAGAGTTTTAATAATTAATCTAATTTGGTATATTTAATCTTAATTTTGGATTTAGGAAATCGATTTTTTCTATTAAATTTTAAGTTTTAATTAGATCACAGTTTGGGAACCGATTTTTTCTATTTCATTTTAAATTTTAATGAGATCACCGTTTGCGGTAAGATTCAATGTAAGGGATAAAATTTAATGTTAAAAATTTAAGGTAATAGGTAAGTAGGTAATTAGATCACAGTTTGTGGTGTATGTAGGAGTGTTGTTAGTACAGTGAAGGTGTATCATTTCTAGGGGTTCTAGCTCTGGCTTTTGTAGTATTTTTAGCATGATTGTAAGGTTAGTTCTTTAATGTGCTTGCAGTTTACTGTGGTTTCATGCCTCTGGTTTAAAAGCTTGTTGCTGTTCATATATTTAACGATTTCAATTTTTTCTTGAAGACAATGGAAACATGATTCCTTTATAGATTTAGCTGTTCTTGCTTGTTTAAGGATTTTCCATTTAACTTTAGGTGTTTTATTTTCGTCTTTTAACTTCCAAAAGTATTTAGAGAGAGACGTCATGTTTTGTTTGTCTTTGTCTCTACCAAGTTTAATCTAGTGAGAGATTTGTAGTGAACTGTTGACACGCGCAAATTTGTTGCTGGAAATGGAATAAGAAATTAATTTTTAAAAATTAAAATGAAAGAATTCTAACTCCTTATTCTGCTATGATTACCACATAAAAGGTTTCGTCTGTCAGTTAAAGGTGGGACAATTAACCTTTTACTGGCAGATTAAATCTTGCTGGTAAAAGCCATGGTAGCCCAAGGGGTTAGTATTCCTTCATTTTAATATTTAATAAATTTGCGCTCTCAATTTTTGCATTGTGTATCGAGCACATTTTATAAAACTGTTTTCTGGACAAGACTAACCTTGTTCTGGAAAGATTCTTTATTATGTTTATTTATGTTTCCATAGATAGATTTTGTAAGTAACACACACACACACACACACACACACACACACACACACACACACACACACACACACACATATGTGTGTGTGTGTGTGTGTGTGTGTGTGTGTGTGTGTGTGTGTGTGTGCTACTTACAAAATCTATCAATGGAAACACATAAATGACTAAGGAGACAAAAGAATCTCATCTATGTATGACGAGATGAAAGGCTGGTTTTCATTCAGTGATATAAATATAAAGATATGCATATATTAAAAATCGATATTGTATGTGCATGAAAGTAAACCCGAATATTTTCATCAAAGATGTTTACCACATTCATAAATGCACAAGGAAATATTTAGATGTAGCCGGGTGAATGTAGTTGCATATCGACTTTGAAAAGGTATGACGTAACATGGTTCTAAATAAAATATTATCAAATTTTAACGAATTTAACATGTAATTTTCAATGTTTTCTTTCACGCACGTGGGCTCACGTGCACCATCAAGCTTGGAGACACGTACATATCATTTTGTCTTTGAAGATAAATGTATACAAATAGAAATTATGTCAGCAATAAGATATCGTAAACTATTCATTTCCAGATTTGAAGTTCTGTGATTTAAGAAAAGGAATGTGCGGTGTATATACAGAAAATATGTCCTTATTATGCTACTGGAATATAGACTGGAATACGGATACGGATCCGTCATTTGGAAGATTGGACATGGTAATCAAGTGTTTTTATTTTAAAGAAGATATTAATTCGGTTGTTTGATTTAAACTTGATTCTTTTCATTGAGATGTGTTCAGCAAAGACCCTAAGAAAATTCTAGAAGGATGGAATGAAAGAAAAAGATAGACTTAATGGAAAGAAAGCAATGCACGACGAGATGAAAGATTTTTACGTTCAGTGAAGCTTTGATTTATGGTTCTTTTTGAGATTACAAATCCGTTTTTTTATTACTGAAAGTTGTTTCCGATATCAGGTTCCAGATCAAAATAGATAATACTACTCTATATTGCATCTACTTCCCACCTAAAAATTGTGTAATTTTCTATTAATATTCTCTTAGTTTGAGTGTACATAAATTAATTTAAATATTTATCGTGTTTTGAAGCTAATCAACTGAAGATTTTGTTGTAAATTGTAATTATTTTCTCTTTCTTTATATTTAGATCATTTTAAATTGTATTAGATGGAAACCGTAATTGCTAACTGAAAGATACGAAACAAAGATTTACTCGTCATTTAAAAAAAGACAGTAAAATAGTTAACGAGGTTTTCTGTACTAGCTCCAGATAATAAACATAAGAAGTTAAAAAGATGTAGAAAATGTGGAATGAAAGGAAAAATTATAATAAAATAAAACTTTTGATAAAATAAAATTTTAATCGTCATTCAACAACAAACTAGTTTCATTGAAACGACAAGTGAAACTCTGTATGCTGAGAGAAGAAAATAAGACTTGCTTTTCTGAGGTTGAAAGCAATTGTTTTATTCAGAACATTGTTTGGGAATAGAATTATAATTTGAAAAAGAAATTAAATTTCCGCATTCTTAGTTGAATATGATAAACTATGATTCATTTTAAATGGTCTACTTCGAAGAGAGGTTATATGTTCTGTGTCTGTAATCTATGATTACTTTAAATATGGGTTGTTGAGCTTCACCACACCTCACGAACCTGAAGTGCTGTATAGTAGAAAAATAGAGAATAACGAATGTTTTGTGAATATTCCGCTGTGGAAATTCCATGCTTTTAGCCAGAATATAATCAGCATCACTTGGCTACAGGATTCGCGACGTGTATCACGAAGCCATGTAGTTAGTGGCATGTAATGTCTTCATTTAATCTACAACTACGTTAAAGAACTCCGCGTATCCACTAAACTAACAATTAGAAATAGTGCTGACAGGAGGTTACTGCTACGTATACACAGAAAAAGTAAAGAGACAAGCTCAAAGGAATGGCGTTAAAATCAGAAATGTATCTCTAACTTACCTTTTTGCTTTCTTGAAGAACTTCTTGAAACTTGCAACATCTCAACTGCCAGAAGTTTCCTTCTTAAAACGGTCTCGTAGAAATATTGTTTAAAAGCCATCAAGATCGCGAAACTAGTATCTACCGGTCACTGATAGCGGTAATCCCAAAAACGATGAAAAGAAAAAAAAATAATAAGGGCTCAAATACTACCACGTCAAAAGTCTCAGACGAAATCGTGTCGAAGCAGAATAGCATAAAACTTGTACAAAAATAGCGGCCTAAATTCTACCACGTCAACAGGTTTGATTCTCAAACAATGTCATTCGCCATTAAACAAAATAAGAGTAGAAAATACTCTTGTTGTATTGCACAAAACCTCAAACCAAGGGGAATGACTCTCATTCTAGTCAAGCTAGTTGTATATATTAAAACCACGTGTGAAAATGTTTAGTTTATAAATGCGAGAACAAATGACTTACCCTTCCTTGTATATAAAATACTTTACAAACCAGATTATCTCACTGTATATGAGAAAAGGATTTTGATCACTCTATCCATGACTCTCTTTGATCAAGTGATGAATTTGATGAATATATTACATTTGCATTTATTTAAATCTTTTTCAATTTAGGGGTTACAATGTTGAAAACACCAAGAATAATGATAAATTCTATTCGGCTTTTATTTTTGTCTAATAAAATATTGTTTGAAGGTAACTGTATTTTTTCTTGAGAAGAACATGCCGTCTTTTGTTCTTTTTAAACTTATAAATTTCTAGCAGCAAGCACAATGTACAATCTATATCGTAAATATCACTTTTTCTACACAATTAGGTAAACGTGAAATAACTGGCTACAAAAACATCGATTCAAAACTCAAGTGATATAATTACATAGTTTTTCATACTGACACAGTTATGGAAAGTAAATATCTTATGCAAAATGTTTTTTTTTCATTTCAAACCAAAAGAAAATTTTTAAACGTTGAATGTGGTTCATTTTCGTGGTTCATATTTATCTAGTTTTTTACTTTTTCTAACAATTTACAAACAATAAAACATTGCAAACTTCGATGGGCATTTCTAACATCAACATTTTTATAATATATATATATATATATATATATATTATAAAAATGTAGTTTTTATGTTATGTTATATTTATAAGTAAAAGTGATGGAGGGTATGTAACTATAAAAGTGAACACAGATGTCAATTATATATATTGTCCCTGAGGTTGTTACCAAGCGGCGACAGTTTGATTCATTTTTGAAGGCAATCTTTAGGCCATGTGCGTTGAGTTTTGGCTTGACTATTTATATATACTGGTCAGTGGTGCATTGTAGATAGTGGGGGCTATTATATTATGCTGACGGTTATTGGGTGGGCAATAACGGTTATGTGTGAAATTGTTCTAAATGCTATTGCGTAGAAATAATTGTGGAAGCGAATGCTGTTATTAGAAGTAGTCGAGAAAGAGTACAATACAAATTGCCAGACCGCTCTCCATATATATATATATATATATATATATATATATATATATATAGTAGTATCCTTGGTACTTAATAAGGGTATTCTACAGGTAATTAAATCCGATGAGAACTCAATGTTAGAATTTAACAGAGTATTATAATGCAAATAAGTTGGGTTTTTATAAATCCAGTGGTAATAGCTTATTTCACAGAGCTCTTACTAGTATATACTAGACAATTTTTACTAGCATATAAAATTGAAATTATTTTAGCATCTAGACAATTTTTACTAGTATATAACGATTCCAGTTGGACTAAAAGTTTTAACGATAGCTTTGACGTCTCAATAGGAGCGTATGATTCAGCCCAATCGTTGAACTAATAGGAATATACATATTACGTGGTTTTAGTAGAACTGTTGATCTAAGTCAAGTAGGACTTTACCGAGATGATAGACTTATATATATATCTCAAATAGAAATGTACTTCTGTCATCTAAAGTTTAGAAAAATAATAAGAGCCTTCCAATATTTAGGTTTCAAAATCGAGGCATCATCTAACCTCAAAATTGTAAATTTCTTAGATATCAGTTTCAACCTTTCTAACAAACCATTTCATAAAGGAAATCAATCCTCTACTTACATTAATGTCAGTTTCAGTCACTCTAAACTAATCATTTAGTAAATCCCTAACACAGTAAATACGAGAATTAATACATTATCATCCAGCAAAAAAAAAAAATAACGAGTACACATCTATATATAATGAAGTCCTCAAAAAAGTAATTTAAAAAAGAAATAATACACCAAGAAAATTTGAAGAACAAAACAATAATGGAAGCAAAAACAAAAAAAAAAGAAAAAGAAAAATAATATGGTTCAACGCACCATTCAGTAAGTTCTCCAATATAAATATTGGCCAATATTCAAAACATCAATAACTCACACAATAATCAGTTCCTAAAAATTCTACAATAAACCACAAGAACATAAACCTTCTTGTAACTGCATTAACAAAATCAACTGTCCCGTTGAAGGCAATTGTAATTCCAATAAAACAATATATAAAGCCACAATTTTTCCTGAAGAAGACCCTAACAAAAAACGAACATACATAGGGATATCCGCAGGAAGTTTCAAGCAAACATTTTCCAACATCTCCTTAAAATACCAAACATCCTATCAAAACACTATTGGAAACTAAAAACGGAGAACTTACCCAACAAATTAACTTAGAGAAAAAATTGTAATAATCAAATATAAAAATCCCAGTAAACTATTAAACCAGAGTAATGAACTCATTTTCAAATGTAGACATAAAAATAGATATAAGATTACATAACAAAATGGAAGTTAAACTTAAAAGTTTGATTCAGAAAAAAATCCCGTTAATAACATTATATCCTTTAATTTTAATTATTAACTATCTTTATTATTGTAATTTTTATCAAACATCATGTTTATTATTATTATTAATAATAATAATAAGTTTTATGAAATAGTATTATTGGTATCGTTAAGAAAAATAATTAGCACTTATCCTTGTTTTTTTTTGTAACATTTTTATCATTCACGACAAAAATATTGTCATAACCAAAATGACAGAAAATTAGTACGTACAAAATGAAAATAATATCATTATTACAGTTAGAATTGATAGAAAAAGCTGGCAATTCAATTCTTCTAGTGAAAATACGACCGCTATTTAGTCATGAATTTGAGAATGGCCAACTAAATTTTCAGTCCAAGGTATACAGACTCCAGTAACAACTGTCAATGTAAATCTAACCCCCTCATCCGATTTATTTTTTCAGCCAAAGCCATCTTATCGTCTGGGATAAATTACAGACGCCAATAATAACTAACACTGTAAATCTAACCTCCTCACTCCGATAATTTTTTCTCCCATGATTCTTTTTTTCTGGATAAATCTAACTCATTTATTGTTTTATGAATTTGGTCTGATGAGCGGTCTGAAAGAGCTCCGTGGAATAACCTATTACCAATGGACTTATACAAATATCAAACTTATTTCATATTTCATATATATATATATATATATATATATATATATATATATATATATATTGTCATCCGCAGAATATGTACTTTTTATAAAATGACCAACACAGATATAGGGATTTTATTCAGATTTAGTAATTACTAGTGTTGTCGTAATAAAATATGCGTCTTCAACGCAAAAGCTTTTGTCATGACCCCGTAACTGAACAATGCTTAACTGACTGATGATGGTGTCCTAGCACCGCAACCTGAAAGCTTTTGCGTTACAGACCCATAATTAACATTAGAACACTAATAAAAACTCTCTCTTATATATATATATGTGTGCGTGTGCCTCTGTGTGTGTGTGTGTGTGTGTGTGTGTGTGTGTGTGTGTGTGCATGCATCCATATGTATGAATGTTTATATGTGCAAATGCATGAATATATTTATATTTTTCTGAAATTTTATGTTCTGAAGAAATATATGTATGCTGAGTTTTCAATATTGTAAATTGTTAGAAAACAAATTTTATGCTTTATTATTACTATTTATGTTATGTAATATATAATTTAAAAGCACTCGAAAAACGAAATCTTTAACTGCGACAATTATTCACAATTATGACAATATTAACTAATACAAACACGACATTAAATCTCTCAGACGTAACACTGAATTTTATTCAACTCCGGAAGTGTCGGACAGTGAGTGATTTATTTGAACTATTTCTCCGAACGTGGGTTATACATCTCGTGACTCTCTTCTTTATTGTTTATATATCTACCTGTCATACTTTTTCCGACACACGTGGTCATTCTAGAAGCAGAGGAATCGATTACGTCTTTACACGACGGGGCAGCCAGAGACTTCGGGGGAAACGCGGGTCTGTACCTGGCGGTTAGGAGAACCATACGTCAAGCCCAAAACTTGATGCACCAGACTTCTCTGTAGTTCTAAAAGCAAAATCTATTTTGGGAGAATCTGAAGTGAGTTTGTCTATTTTCCTTATATTGAAAAATTTTATGATCGTCTGTTATTTGTTTTTCGGCTGCTTGTAATAATAATAAGTGGATAAACTCTAAATGAAAGTAACATTAAGCAAATTGAGTAAATGGTATATAATCTTTGAAGATATATTTAAGGTAATCAATAACTAAATCGGGATAATATAATTTGCCAAAACATTTTAAGTATCTTAGATATAAGTGCCTATGAATTTGATATGTTTTTTTTATATAATTAATTTGCTGGCCTTTATTTGAAAGAACACGATACACCCTTTGGTCGTTTATTTAGAATATCTCCAACTTGAATTTTGCAGGTTTTAGATTTAAAGTTTGTCAGAGTTCGGAAATTCATCGATATTTATATTTTTGATAAGCATACATGATCGTTAATAGCCATCACAAAATTGACCATTTTCAGAGGAATCTATGCAGTCTAAACTCAGTTTCTATGACTAAAATGTGTATATAAAGAGATAGAAGAAATACAGATAGAATTGTGATTTTATTCAAACTGTTCCATCAATGTATAGCAGATAGATATAAGAAGCTTTATGCTAGCACAATATAGGTCAAAGATAAAAATGGCAAGCGGATGTATACCCAGCAGACGATATGGGAATATAGGAGAATTGTAAAAGACTTGGAATTTGAAAAAAAATTTTCATTGAATGAGATTCGAACAGAATTAAAAAAAATATAATGAATAGAAAAGTGTTTTGTCTCGCATTTTGCATTGTCACTTTTTCCTGTCAAGAGGAAGATTGAATCATGATGTATGTTCGCTGGTCACACGTACATAGTTTGCATTGTTATTATCAGCGGTGTTCTGCTTCCGCTTAAAAACATAATGTTTCAACACCCAGTCATGCCTATATCTTTCTGAAGGTCGATTTCTGCGAAGAACTGAAGAGATAGAATACAAAGAAGAAGAAATTAAACAAAGAAGTTAAAAATAATTTTCAGCGAAAAAGAAATCTTTGAGTTGCCATCATTTAAGTAATGATATTAAAATAGTGTTGAAATCCATTTGCTAATTTCTGCTAGTTTATAAATAAACTTTATATAATATGATTAAATTCCCTAACTGATTGAAAAGTGCTGCATAATTTTTTATATTTAGTTAAATTTTCAACGTTCACACTTCTTTGGTTCAAAGAAATTTTCAGGAAAAATTATAAGTCAATATGTTTTGTATGGAGATAATGAATATTTGATTCTGTAGTGATGATGGAAACTAAGAAACAAGTAAGATATGATATAAAGATAATAATGCATTCACAAAAATATGATTAATATAGAGATAACATTTAAAATTAACGCACAAGTCAATAAAAATAATGAAATATAAGGATCTATGAAAAAAATGAAAAAAACGGTGAGACACATGCATAAAAAAGTGAATAAGTGTAGAAATTAAAAGCTTGAGAAAATAAGGGAAAATGAAAAGAAAACACTTTGCAAAAAGTTTCTTAGCTGAAACAGTACTCAGTGACTATTAAGATTTCATTCCACACAATTGCTATCAAACTTAATAACACAGCGAGTTCAGATCTTCTGTGGCGTTTTTGAGCATCACGAACAACACTACTTTCCGTCACTTATATCAATGTTTTGGATACTATAGTCAAGTTCTAGATGCAATGTTCGAATATAAGGTTGCTCCCACCTGTGAATCTTTATTACCATGTCATCAAAACATAACGCCTACTACCCTTGATTTGAATCATCACGATTAAGACGTCGGAAGAATCATAGATAGGGATACTAAAGAGCGGTCATATAAAACAAAACACTGAGGACTAACCGATCCTGGCATTTAGTTATTTCTGATGGCAAACTAAGTAAATCCTTTCGGAGCGTTTTTGTTGAATAACACTTTTCTATTTCTTAATTTAAAAATCTGTACAATATTCTTTTGAAAATATACTACATTTTTTTTAGTATCTTTTCTTATAACTTATTCTCAATTATTTAGTACTCTCTGAACTATCATATATATATATATTAAAATTGCTTACAGACGCTTACAGTTAAATTTTTACCGGAAATCAATTCAGATAAATGCTACCAAATATAGAAGAATAAGTAATCTATTATTGATCTTTACTAAACTTGCAGAAATAAAAAAAATGCAGCTTATTTACATCCAGTATATATATATATATATATATATATATATATATATATATATATATATGTGTGTGTGTGTGTGTGTGTGTGTGTGTGTGTGTGTGTGTGTGTATTTGTGTGTTTGTGCAAAAGTTTACATTGATAAACAAAAATACATTTACTGATGTCGGTTAATACACCAAGGCCATTGTAAATTTGATTATACTAGTGTATTTTTATAATGCTATATACATAACAGTTTTGAGGATTGATTAAACATTCATGCAAGGCTATATCTTCTTTCCGCATTTTGTTTTTTAATTTTACAAGTTATTTGATGATGTTGGAAGCTGATAAAGTAAGTGTCCGAAACCTTACATGTCGAGAGATTTTATTAATGTTAACTATTTTTTTTGAAAGCGGCTGTGCTGACATTCGCACGACTTTTTATAACGGTAATAGAGATGAGCCGAAACAGAAATAGCGAAAAGGAATATTTTCTTGACTGTCTGCAAGAAGGTGAATTTAATTCTTGTAGCGCAGCCAGGAAATATGTGATGTGTCATAGGTTACTCTCAATACATAGTTCAAGTAGTTTGGTCACTTATGTATGTCAAGTCAAATTTTTGCGTTGTTTGGCATTACTTTTAAATGCAGTTATTCAATATGTTCAAAAACAAGTTTTTAAATGTTAAAATGTGCATTCTAAATCTTTGATTTCTTGTTATTATTACAATATAATTTTTTCAATGGTTTTGCTCCGTATTATTATTTAATATACAAGTAATTGTCGTGATATTCAAAATGCGCGTTGTGGTGCAGTGGATATCGGAACGAAAAACCGGGGAGCTGAGTTCGAATTCTAGTTGATTTTATTGCAAATATTCTTGGGAAAGTTACGAATCCATCTCTTCTTAAATAGCAGAACAGATTGGGTTCTGTAGCCTTTGTTGGTAACAGGTCTACTGTAAAACGAAATGGCAACCTACTGTGGGAAAATCTTCTGCCTAGTCTGTTTTTTCTCAAAAGAGACTTAGTTTGTATCACGTTTGGTATTTAACTCACTGAATGGTACAAATCATTCGGTTTGGATTGGTGTAGAGAAATTCACAAAGAAAGTTCCGCATGTGTCACAAATGCATTCGTCACGATAATTTTGACAATTCTCGAAGAGAGATTTGAATTTGTTTTAAAAAAATCGTAATGTATACGAAAATATAGTTGCTATAAATTTTTCGTTTTTTTTTTCTGTTGGAGATATGCTAAGTACGAGACCGTATATAATATGTTGCAGCTTCTTCAACCTGTTCGATTTTTCAATAGTTTATAAATCTATGTGTATACGATATTAATATTTTGATGCTTGAATAAATGCAGAAATATTTATTCATTTTTATATAAAGAACAGTTTTGGAGGAAAGATCTAAGACAAAGCGGAAAAAATTTTCGTCACACATTTCGTTCCTTAAGTCCGATGAAGTCATATATATATATATATAGAGAGAGAGAGAGAGAGAGAGAGAGAGAGAGAAAGAAAGAAAAAAGAGGGAGAGAGAGAGAGAGAAAGAAAAAGAGGGAGAGAGAGAGAGAGGGTACGAGGGACTGCCTGTAATTGCTGCGATACACGCCACGCACAGCGATGTTGTTGGGGAAACTTTTTTGAAGTGGGCAGGTCGTTTGTTCATAAAGTTCTAAATAAGTTGGAAGTCATCAGCGGGGATGTCGTGTGTAGCGAAGCTCAGAAAGCATTCGCATCGTTCGGACAATATTAAAATACCACAATTCATACAGTTCGTGCAGAACATTATCGGCGTGATCACAGGTTCATCCATGAGGGTCAATGCCATAGACCTGCAGGTGTTGGATGGTATAACCCATAATGTTTACGAGGAGGCCATTCGGTATAACTCATACGTGATGAAAAAAAGACAGTTCATGTCGGCACACACACAAGAATAGTGGTTGTTCCGAGCAAAATGATTGTTGGACACCAAAACCTGATAAATTTTATTTCAGACAGAAAAAAAAAATTCGACAAGGATCAAAAAGTGACCCGGAGAAATGACAAGTGGATATTTGCGGATCTTTCTGATGTACCTGAGGCTATGCACACTATGTTTCCCACTTTTGTAATAGTTTTATAGTTGGTGAGCAATGGAAAACACATCATGTCGTTCTAATTTTTTCCACAGAGTATTCGGTTGAATGCTACTGGCTACACTGTGGCACTGAAAACAGTTGTTAAACCCTGCATTGATTTTGTGTGAGATGGAAGGCTGTATCAATTACAGCAGGACTCTGATAACAAAGATGTGATGAGCAAATATTGGATAGCAACCATATCAGAGAAAACGTATAGTCCTCTAGCCGATAAGACATAAATCCCCCCCTCCCAAATACTCGTGGAACATTAGTGAATCACAGATTAATCAACGTTTCAAAACGACTGATTTGCTCAAAGTCCCTATAATTACTAGCATCAATACAGATCATGTGATGTGTGCATGCTGATGACCCCGGTCTTGAACTGACACCCCTATTGTGGTTGAAGGCGGTTCCATCGAACAAACATGTAATCCATTACTGAATTTGTGTATCAAGTTTAGGTATCAATAAATTTATTTTTCTGCAAGAGGCGGTCTTCAATTCGTCCACAAATACCTTACTTTACGCACTTTCTCTCTCTCTCTCTTAACACACATAGATATATTAGTAATCCACATACAACCCCTTTTCACTGTATCACAGCTCATCAGTGTGGTTAGACATCCACTTGCTTCTGTCCGGGATCGAAACTCGACCCATTTTGTGTCAGTCGGAGTCGCTAACCCCTAAAGCATAGACGCTTCAGAGAAGCGAAATTTTAGCGTGTTATATATAAACAGTGTACACACACGCCAGTCACCGAAAGAAGAAATCAATTACTGATATATATATATATATATATATATATATATATATATATATATGTTGCAATGGATACACTGTCGCCAAAATTACGTAGAATGGAAATAGCACTGACATCTCATTCTGACAGATATATTTACCAAAATTGCACAGAAATATCTCGAAATACTAAAGAGTAAATTTATTCAATAAAATCGCCATTGGCTTTAACCACAACATCTAAACAGTTTTGGAATCTTTTCTGAATCTCTTTCAGGCGGTCTCCTTGGTTAAGTTGATAAATATTGCTATAATCCTTGCTTCCAGGTCATTTTTAGTTTTACAAAGAGTTTTGTTAGTTTCATGCATAATAATCAAGGCGGTTGAAGTCTTGTAAGGGGCGATTTAAGTCTCAGAAATTTCCTGGCAGCCATGACTACGTATTTTGTTGCTGAGCTATGTTGCCAGACATATGGTCTGTCAACATCCTTTTGATGAGGGTAAACCTGTCTCCTCAAGGCACTTGATGTAAACCTCCATGTTGAGTTTGAGGCTCTGTGGGAAGTGTTCATTTCAAATACCTTCGTAATTACCATTAGACTAATTAAACTCTTTCCGAATCCTCTACAGATAAACAAACACTCTAAAATGTTCGTATTAGAGCTCCGGGTGAGAATGGCAAGGAGTACAGTATGTCGTTTCCAAATTTATGGGGGAGTGAACTGCATAATCGTACTCATTTTCTCACAGAAGGTGCCCAATTCGTCCAATTTATTGTGCAATCAAAAAAACAAAAACAAAAAACAAACAGCACAGATGCGCGAAATAAAAATCTAAAATGGCAAAAATATATCCATTGCACCCGATATATATATATATATATATATGTGTGTGTGTGTGTGTGTGTGTGTGTGTGTGTGTGAGAGTGTGTGTGTGTACACGCACACAAACCCTAGAGGCCAACGTTTTTGAGCTATTAGCTGGATTTTGAATGATGTCAAAAAAATGCACAGGTTTGCATGCCTTTTTCTAAATCTAATTTACTAGCTCTTTTCGGGTTTGGGGACTTTCGCCTTCTGAAATATTTAATCACATTCTCAATAACTCCCTTCAAATTTCTGCTCCTTTTACCTTGCTGGCTAATGGTAATGTAAGAATTGGTGGATGTTAACTTTTACGTACCCCACTCTATAAAAGATCAAACACCATGCGCTAATGGGTTAAATAGTTTCAATATCATAGTTTAGTAGAGGTTAAGCAAACTAAAGAAAATATGAAACTTACTAATCATTAAATGCAAAGGGTCACAGAAGACCTTTGCTCTGTTGTTAAATAGGCCGGGCTTCAATCCCTGCTGGAAGCAATCGGATGAGCTTTTCTAACCGTACTAATGAGCTCTGATTGCAGCGAAACAGGACTACCTGCAGATAACTATTTACGCTCCCGCCCGTAAATTTATCACTCTGGGGGAAAGGAAATGGTAGATTATAAGAACACCAGATACTTACACATCGTACTTCAGCAATTAATTGAACACTCTGAATCCATCGACTTTCAATCCTTGCTGGAACAACCAGATGTTTAACCGTACTGATGTGCTGTGATACAGCGAAAATAATATATATATATATATATATATATATATTGTGTGTATTTTGGCAGCATTTTCTCATTAATGCAGGTTTCATTGAATAATATAGACAAGTTTTGTCTATTAATTTTCTGTAGGAACCGTTCATACCGTCTGATATACTTGATGGTGATATCGTTGAAAGACAACAAAAATCACAGTAATTGTTGATTTTTTTATCGGGTCTAAGCTTTCGGCTCACATAAGCCATTATCAAAGAGTAAATATTAACACACAGTAAACATAGAACATTTAAGTTATTAACAATAAAGAGAATTAAATTGAAAATATAACATTGGCCACACTACAAATTCGCTCTCACGGCGTCTGACGTTACACTTAAATGAACATTCAAATATATTCCGTCATTTAAAACAACACCGGTTATCAACGCACACTTCTGAGAAAAACGCTCGTTGATAACACGTACATACTTAAACAAGAAAATAATAAACAGAAACTAAAAATCCTGGAAGCAATCTACATTAAACAATTTAAACCTGGTTTGAATACAATCAATTTTGATATTTCCAATAACGTACTCAAATGCCTGTAATCAGATCAGGGATCACAACGCCACTATTTTGTCACTGTCTTCGCCCATCCGCCACGGTAGGGATGGACTTATATTTTCAATTACTGTGACTTTTTGTTGTCTTTCAACGATATAACCATCAAGTATATCAGACGGTATGAACTGGAATTTTTTAAACAACCGAAAATTTTCAAAATTAAGGAGGAGTTAACTGTCTTACAACCCTTTTTATCCATGTTTGTATGATCCTAGTATGTATTTATAAGTGTGATGACATCTGGACATTGTTTCTGTTCATTCATTTAATATTATTTTTGTTCTAGGAGCAACATAATGGCTAACTTTTGCAAATGGAACAATCTACATTAATCGCCACCGTTATATAGTTTGGCTATTTTTACTATACTCAAGTTATATCAGGGTCTTTTCAATTTTTCAATTTTAATTTCAACACATGACTACCCAGTTCTGTGCCAAACATTTGAAAAGCGGAAAAGGTAGGTATAAATCGCCTGAAAATATCGAAAGGTTGAAATCTAGGTTGTGAAAATAACTCAGTTCCAAATGAATATATATATATATATATATATATATATAATTAGATTGCATAACAATAATATTCTGAAAACCACTCTAACTCCCATGTCAGTTTGCCCCATAATAATAACTCTTGCAATTGTAGAAACCCGAACCAATGCTCACTAACTAATAAATGCTTAACAAAATCCCTGGTATACATGTGTTCGATTTTATTCGTGGAGAATCCTAAGGATGCTAAAAATTATATCGGAAATATAAACTTTTTAAAAAGCGTATTTACAATCACCTCTCATTCTTCAACAACAAGGACCTAACAAAATATGACATCACTTTCTAAATATTTTTGGAAGTTAAAAAACGAAAATAAGACACCTAATGTTAGATGAAAAATCCTCAAGCAGGCTAGAACATCAAAATTGGTAAAAGAACCATTTTTCTGGAGTGACATATTACTAAACCAAAATCATTAAACCACAGTAAATTTCAAACACATTAAAAAACTAACCTTACAATCATGCTAAAATTACTAAATCTAAAGTTCGGCTCTCTAGAAACGATAAACCTTTATAGTATTAATCTTTGTGCCATGATATTCACTTCTAACTGTATTATCTCTCTCCTGGTATATTTTTACCTCTTAATTTTTATATAAATTAATTTTTAATTTACTCCACCAAGTTATTATATTAGCACTAATGAATTTATATTTTCGTGTGGTAATTTTAAATATCCTCAGATTTGTGCTTTTTAAATAATTCATATGTTTGTGTATGTAATTTAATTATTATATTTATTTTTTATAAAATATGCCAAAGGTTTCAGCTTTATACTATGTAACAACGAATGTATCTATCGGCAATCCACTTCAGGCCAACTGTTTGCTATTTCTATTTCTTTTACGTTTCTACTGTCATCTACTCAACTCCGTGCATTTTCTCACTTCTTCCTTCTCGTGACCCTTATGTGTATCTATCTATATTTCACCTCCTAAATTTGGGTGTATTTCACTCTGAGCCACTGACATCGGTTCTCTCCTCTTAGCTCTTTTTTTCTCTCCTGCCTTCCTCTTTTCTTTTTTTCCACTTTTTTATTTTATCTGTTTTTTTTTTATTTTCTGCATCCCGCTCTTTATTTCTTCTGCATCTCTCTTTCCTGTTTGTTTTTCTCCTTTTTTCGATTTCCTTTTTAGTTTTTCCATTTTTTCTTTTATCCTCTTTACCTCATACAAATTTTTTTTCTAGAAATAAAGAGGAAGTGAATTTTTTAATTTTCTTTTAAAAAATAACGTTTATTTTCATCATTATAAACTACCTGATGAGACATTGTTTTTTATGTCTAAACAAAATGTGCACTTTTGTAGTAAATTAAAATTTGTACATGTTCTAAACTGTAACGTATATATATATATATATATATATATATATATATACATATATTTTATAGGTTACAGTTTAGAACATGTATCGGGATAAAGCGTATGTAAATATTAAACAGAAAAGCGGATATTAAATTTAATAACAGCGGTTGTTGATTTCAATGTACACTATTATAATTTATATCTATATAAAGATATTCATAGATACACTCAGATTCCTAATCTATTTACATATATAAATGTGCATGCGTTCTTCCCCCCGAAAAATCGGTACATGTGAAAGGGTTTCGGGTGCATACATCCTGATGAAGAAACATCATTGCTTCTATTTCTACCAAATTCATGTGACTAACATAATCCTGGAACCAGAAATGAAATAAAAAAATTAATTTCTTAACATTCAAAGTCATAAATTATAACCCACTTTCTTATGAAGTGCGCCTAAGCCCTTGAAATAAACTCTAGAACTCGTAGAAGGATCTTCAAAAAGAATTCCATATGATTAAATGTGTGCAAGAGTGAACACTAATTATATTGTATAAATGATTGGCATTGTAGATATCAGTAACGAAAAAAGTAACGTTGAGTTTACCTCATTCCGGATATAATTATTTTCAAATGGAGACATAAAATCTGTTTAGTTTTGTTTATTAGGCTTTCACTGCTAATGCAAATTGTCCAATAATATACATGCGATATCCCCCCCCCATATATATATATATATATATATATAGTCCCAAATGTGACCAAATAACTTGGGGGGGATCTCTATTTTTTCAGGTCATGATCATTCCTCGTATATTTTTTAATTAGCATCACCCCAAGCATAGCAGTAAACCCACTAAAATGCAAGGGAATACAGGATGTGGAAGAATTACGAACAGAAACATTAGTGAGCAGAAAGTGAAAAGAGTAATCATATATATATATATATATATATATATATATATATTGTTGTTAATAGTATAAGAAAATCATAATAAAGTTGTTAATAGGATGACAAAATGGAAAAACTGTGAAACGCATTTCGTCCCTAGGAGGGACTTCTTCAGATTAATAATGTTTTAAAAAAAAAGAAAAAATTATTTCTACGTAGATTTTTCCCTTACGTCATTCATTGCATACTTTTAGTCTGATATAAAGATATGCATATTATATCTTCTACGCGCATACACACACACGCAAACGCACACACACACATACACACCGCGCGCCTTTCATTGTCAGTAGCTGTGCTCTCATTGAAGCTCATTACATGGCACGTCTGTTGGGACTCAACGTCACTCCAGACCTCAGACATACGAGCCACCTCTAAAGATATGAGAAGAAATGGTTCTTTGTACCTTTTCAGAAAATATGGTTTTATAATATTTTTAGTATATATATATATATATATATATATATATATATACTGCGTTTCAAATTATTAATGAACTGACATTTTTTCGTTTTGTACAAAAACTACCTGTCAGAATTCAACGAAATCTTAACATTATAATAGAAATAGGCATATGCACAGGTTGTATAAAACTGTATTCTTTTGCGCAACAGTAAACAAACGATGTTTATTTGCGATATTAATACGATATAGAAGTGTTCCAGATTATAAACGAGGGTTGTTATAATCATGCAATTATGAGTCGCAAATGTGACTTGACACCTTATATTATAACATCTGAACTTTTCAAATTCAGATTTATATTAGAAATATCGAAAATGATTAAGATATCACTAAACTGTGAAAATATTTGTTGCAACTCCTACGAATGTACGTAAGAGAAACGTTAAGTGTCACTCGAGGGTTGCTTCCCAACGTTCTTTGTCGCGAATGAATCACCTTTAGGAGTACCATCGTATTTATGCAACATAATTCTCTTTCACATTCAGTGTTTAAAGCTACGGGGTACCTGCAGAAATTAGGCTTCTTTGGATCTTGGAAGATTAACTGGTCAATTCTCTAAACTTAAACCTAATTGAAAAATTGTGAAGCATTCTGAAGCGACGTGTTTATGAGAATGAGCGCAAATTTAGAACCAAGGATGACTTATGGCAGGATATAGTCATCGTATTATGTGAAATTAAACGAGAGGAGATGAAGAAATTGACATGTTTGGTAGACACGCATCTTTTCCCCCCACAAAAAAAATTAAAAATAAAGAACACACAAGTCATATTAACCAAATCTAGTGTTTTATTTTAAATCTGTTCACTTTTTCTATAGATTTAATTTCATCTGAGTTACTGTATGTAACAATAAAAATCTGTAAATGAAACAGTTAAAGTGTTATATTCTTTTTTATATGGTTTTATGGTACCTCGCTAATAATTTTACACACTAATAATTAAATAAATTAGTTAAATGAACGTAACTTCTAGTCTTTTTTCTAGAACATTACAATTTTTATAGAGTAGGTGTATATACATTTTATCACCGATCCCTGATAATTTCGTTAAATTCCAACCAGTATTTTTTGGATAGGATGGAAAAGTGTCATTTCATTAGTAATTTGAAATGCAGTGTATATATATTAAGAAGAATTCTTTCCTGCATTTTCAAATTTATATTTAGATTTAGTGGTGTCAAGCGTCTATATATATATATATATATATATATATATATATATAACACCCCCTAAGTATCCGGAACCGTTAAAAGCCAAAAGTAGAAACATGAAATGGAAAATTATATGGCTTAACCCCCCCGTTCTGTAAACTATCAACAGTTAACATTGGAAATATCTTCCTTTAAATTAATAAGTAAACGCTTTCATGGAGATAACCTCCTAAGTAAGATATTCAATAAGAAAACTATCAAAATTAGTTACTTTTGTACCAATAGCATATATAACATTATTAGCTCCTATAATAACCAAATCTTGAAAGAAGTGTAGGGACTCCAATACGGAAAATGGAATGACACTCCCTGTAACTGAAATAACTGTCATCTTGAGGGTAAGTGTAGAACTGAAAATGTAATTTATCAAGCTACTATCTACCCTAATGAAAATCAGGAGAGACGGAACGTTTATATCGGAATTTCCGCTGGAATTTAGAAGTAACGGCTTTATACCCACAGGCACTTCTTCACCAACTCTAGTTTAAAATACCAAACTGCTATTTCTAGAAAATACTGGGAATCAAAAGAAAGTAATTTAGATCCCCAAATAAAATGGGAACTCATAGGCAAGGCTAGGATCCCTAATAGCTTAAGAGATAGGTGTAATCTATGTTTGAGAGAAAAAAATAAATTTAATTTCAAGACCAAAATATACTCCTCAACAAACGGAGGAAGATCATAGGTATGTGTCGCCATAGAAATAAGTATAAATTACAATAATTATTCTATTCCCCCAGTTAGTCCCGATAAAAAAATTCAAAATTTTTTTAAAAAGTTGACCTAACAGTCACTACCACACAAACTACCACTGCTAACTCTAGGGTCAGGCCACATACCTCCTACTACCAAGGAAGAATTACTACTAACTCCTTTCCCCAGCCCAAACCAATGAAAACCAATACATCGCGACCCCTTCCTTTACCTAAACTAACATCTGGTCTAAGAAGTTTTTTCATTCTCTGTTTAGAAAGGGTCGAAGAATACATGCCTTACAATGAAATGTTGAAAATGGCTATTTCACCACATCTGAATATATATATATATATATATATATATATATATATATATATATATATATATATATAAAAGGAAAAAACTGGGCATTATACTAAAACACCTCACACCCCCCAAACAAAAAACAAAGAAAAAATACGAAAAATAAAAAAACTAGAGGAATATCTAAAAATATGATGCAAACAATTTGACGAAAGGATCACAATCTATCACATACAGGAAGAAGCATTTAAAATAAAAAAGCAAAATCTCAAAATGTGGGGTACATTAATGAACCAATAGAAAATTAGCATTTTAAATTGTTATCAAAAACAAAGAAACTGCCGCCATATACAGAATATTTATACAAGGGGCAACCCCCTTCATACCAAGAAAATTTCAAGGAATAATAACGGCTCATGAAACAGAGGAGTAAAAAATTAAAAAGACTCTCAGACTAACCAAACTACAGGCTAACATCGACATACAAGAGAACAGAGCAATAAACTATACAAAAAATACACAGAAATAAACAGCACACTACTAACAAAAATAAAAGACAAATGCCCGAAAGAATCCCCCAAATTCTTATCAGAATTATGGGAATTTAAATGCAAGGAGGAAGAATAGAAATCCCAAAACATTCTAGAAAAGAAATAACATGGATGAAATCACTACCAAATGAAGAGGAATCGAATAATAGCAAGAAACACAAAACAAGTCCTTAGTAAGAAACGAAACCCTGGACAAAGCACATACCCAGGAAACCAATATGAGCAACAAAATAGAGGTAAGCATTTCAGAGTATACTACCACATACAAACACATCCACCTATCAAGTACATTCACCAGGTCATGCCGAAATACTCACTAACGAACCGCACAACAAACAATTATTTCATAAAAATAATAATTTTAATGCTCATGCACCAACACATCCACCCATCAAATACACATTTAATACTTATTCGATAATTTCACCGACAAAAATGTATCGACTGTAAAAAAAGAATACCATGAAGAAATCGATAGATTTCTATGAAATATAAGTATAATTGACTTTGTATGAATTGTTTGCAATAATGATCTTATTAAGACATGGGCGATTATAAATCTCCACAATTTCCCATCATTTATAGCCCTTATTAAAATTGCCATTTTGCTATATCTTCTAAACCCTGTTCCACCAACCATTTACACGATGGTTACGCCAGTCGATGTTTTTCATTACTATTCTTGCCTTCAATATATCATGTGAATGGGAAAATTTTTTAAGCGCTCTTTCTTTGTTAGATGCGCTAGAAACTGCTTGTTTTGATACAAAGTATAAGTGTTCTTTTTCTTTTCATTTTCTCTAAACTTGTTCGGTTCTTTGGTATTCTCACTATTCTTTTGTAGAAACACATTTCTGCTGCCTGAAGTCTTTTCTCTATCAGTAATGAGATTGTCTAGCATTCACTACCATTTAGAAAGATCGTTATTACATCATAGTTCAGTAATCTTTTCTGTGTTTTTGACTAATTTTATCTGTTTTGGCTTTGCTTTTTGAAAGCATATTTCGCTAACGTAAGGTCTTCGGTTTTGGTGTCACATTTTCAATTCCCTCTTAAAATATTTTCTATATATTTAAATCTTAGACAGGTTAGAATTTGGTATTTCCAATTTGTAATTTGCATGTTTCTTTTGCTGAAAACCATATATTCTGTGTTATTACAATTGATGTTTAGTCCTTTTTTCTCGCTTTTCAGTTTTATATTCTGTAACATTCCCTGTATCTTTCTGTAGCTAATACCATCAATGATTGTGTAATCTTTACTTAAGATTGTGACAACCACAATGCAGGATGTCTAATTGTCTCAGGATTGCTACACTGTAAATATTGAAAAAAGTTTCACGCCTATTTCTATTCTATGGATTTATTGAATTTTCTATCCACACGCAGGCAATTTGTTCCCAGTATAAGATCTCTAAAAGTCTAATATCCTTATTTCAAATATATTGAGATGATTGAGGGCCTTAATAATATTGTACATTATAATAGTAAAAGCAGTGGCATTGTCCGTATAAGAATTAAGTTACTAAAATTACACACACACACACACACACACACACACACACACACACACACACACACACACACATATATATATATATATATATATATATATATATGACTTTACATATTGCGTTTGTTCCGATCGTGTGCGGATGAAAATGTGTGAGCAAGAAAATTTGTGCACGTACACGTTTTTATGTTCACAAGAGAAATTTTTAATAGATTTCGAATATTCAAATATTACTTGGAGATTTAAGGGAAATAGTTACATTATAAAAGGAATTTTAGCGCAACTTCAGCCACAATTTGTCAAGAACTTAACAAAGAAATTACACTGTATGTTAATGACCAAACAAATACTTGAGGTGAAATGTAACTTCAAGCAAGCAACCTATCTGTTGGGAAAAATAAATATATGAAATTTATAACTGAGCACACAAGCAGTCAAAATTCATATTTCTCGTTGAAAATTCAGATTTAAATTTTCAAATTCAAAAGTTCTTCATTGATATAACTGCGAGGTAGTTTTTGCAAACACATATTTCAGAGAATGATAGCCCAAATATGAAAGAATTAAAATTTAGAGACAAAGGAGACTTGCAGCCAAAATTGTCCTCAACTTTTCTTTAAACAAATATGCAATTTTTGTTGTTTGAATGTTTCTTTTGAAGCTTTATTATCAACCCGCAAGTATTTTTAGCTCCCTTCACCAGACGGTATATTAATCATATTTGCCGAAATGGGCGAGGGAACTAAAAGCAATTTCGTCAAATTCAATCAGTCAGAAAAACGATGGAACTCAATAAATATATAAATATATCAGTTCCTGAAGGACATCCTTGATTTTTTTTCACAGACGACTAAACATTTACAGTCATTAATGATTACTTAAATAAATGTACATTTTGTAACATATGATTATTTTCAAATTTATAAACGTTTTTTCGAATATTAGAAATACCGAACTTAATGAAAATCTTAGTTTTATTATTATTAATATTATTTAATAAACGGTATAAATAGTCAAGTTTTTCTTTTTTTATAATATAGTGAGTCTACCTTCAGATAGAATGTATCTTCAGATACTCGTAATTAAGGTAAAACTCAAGTTACTTTATTTTTAGATTCTCTATAGTAAAACCATCTGAAACCTTGTCACGTCTTCAAGATAAAAGACAATAGTTTAGATTTGTATTTTATCTTTTATATATAAAGATAATATGAGTCAGGTTTTTATTGTTTAAGGAAAAACACAAACAGCAACATTTACTTAGTAGATAACAAAACGGACCAGATATTTTCCTAACATGCATACTAGCAGCTCGAGGCCATTTGCTGGAATTTAAGACAAATTTGGCAATGAACCCAATTTCCAGAATATCTTATAATAACTGCTGACTTCATGACTAGAATTTTGTAGTCTTCCAAAATAAAAGTATCCGAAGAAACATTTCTATAACTAAGCCTTGTCCTTATCACAGTGACTATAAATACTATAATACAGGGTGCGGTAGAAATACTTCCCTCATATGCCACTTACAGGCACCTCATACATATACCTCTTACATATACCTGTCAGAAATATCACATCTAATAGTAAGACATTAGCTAGAAGGAGACAATATTATCACTAATGTCTTACTATAATGAAGGAGATATTTCTGGAAGGTATACGAGGGAGATATTTGTCTCACCCAGCATGTTAAGTCACCATCAAAATATCTACAGTGTTTTGGGACGAATGCCTGGTCTGTGTCTTTTATCTGCTGATTTAATTCGTTATGTGTGACAGCCTATATTGATTCTCATTTATGTATGAGTTTTCATATTTAAATTTGTTGCAAAATTTTTATTAATGTATTTAATAATATTGTTTGTTGTTCACACTGGCTTTTGTGAGCAATTTGGTATTTAGGAAATAATTAGTTATTTAGTGTTGTTTATCTATTAGGGATGTGTTCCGAAGCCTACCCAATATTCAAATCCCCAAATCCTGACCATTCAATAATAGAGAATGTCTACCATGACATCATAGGCTCATATAATATACTTAAAAGGTGATCATCAAATGTAAATAAAATTTCTAATAAAAATGGGTTAAAAGCTGTGTGGTAATTAACTTTACCAAGAGATGCCAACGCTGTTTATTATTTCAGGGTTATCAGTAAATAATAAATAAAAAATATTACTGTTTTGGTTAGATGGATAGATAGGTTCATACATTGATTAAACTAAAAAGCTTACTAACTGTATTAAAAAGCATTCTGTTATTTGCCGTTGGCATTGAAGGTAATATTAGAGTAATGAAAATCCCTCACTATAAACGAGTTAAAAGATATGACACGCCTTTAAATATTACTTCACATATATAATATGTAGTCATTTTAATTTAAGAATTATTCATAAACTTTGATAGCCAATGCACAGGAGTCAAATGTTTGGAAATTTCCTCCAGGCAGAATTTCGTAAGATCAATGACATAGGGTTCAGATCACTCAACTTGCAATTGCTTTATTTTATTAAAAGATAATAAACGTTACCAATATTTTAAAAAAATTCAATAAAATTAAAATTACATATAATAAAAGAATCGGAATTGTAGTAGCCGCTGAAAAGTTTACAGTACGACGAAGAAATCTTTCCAAAAGATATATGGCCAGTTTATCCGATATTGGGAAGTGGTCCTGGTTCGGAATTTCAGAATCAACTCATATTAAAAATTGGAAAGTAAGCGTGTGCTTGCGATGACAAATTCAATCTATCTACAGATTCGCCATTGCAATGGAGTCAGTATGTTTCTTGTTCCCAGTCTCAGCGATAGAAACGTCCACCTTTGCAACCTTCTTATCAATGATTTCGTAACAGCTGGAAGGGTTCTGCTTTCCTTTTAATTTTAATTAATCTCAGTTTTTGTCATATCCTGCTTTACACACACACACACACACACACACACACACACACACACACACGCACGCACGCACGCACGCACGCACGCACGCACGCGCACACACACATATATTATCTTTCGTTTATCCTGTAGCATTTTTTTTTTCATTTTTGACTGAGAATTTTAATCATCCCGATGCTTTGGAAATGCAAGAGAAGCGTTGATTCATGAATTTTGATTAAAATTGACAGCACTTTGTATCGTGCTAAATACATCCATTCAATAAGGAAACTTTTAATTCCAAACTTGAATGAATTCTTCATCATGGAGTTTCTCTACGACATCGATCGCGTACAGTACAATTAAGTCTAGCTGATTATTGTATTATAAGAGATGTTAATTACCAGAATATTTTGAAAGAATTGAAACATTTGATTTAAGTAGAGTTAACTAGTCTACTTGTAAGTTTTACACTTTTGGGTTTTAGACACATACAAATTCTATCCGTGCTAAATAGTTTAACATATTATGTTTTGTCTTTGCAAGCAAATATTTCACTGGTTCATTCATATCAATTACAGGTTACATCACAACGATTAATGGTGACGAGAACACTGCTAGTAGAACTTTATGATCGAGTGAAACGTGTTCATTGTCTTTCCAACCACGGACGAACAATGTTGGCTGATGTTCTCTAGGTCGTAGATTTTATGTTGGAGTTTCTTTCTTTAATATATAAATCAACTGTGGGGGTCGGTCTCTCTTTCGGAAGCATATTCAAAGGCATCGCTGATCTGAGTAGATCGAAACGCTAGCCATAGTGTCTGTCTATATAAGTTTGAAGGTCTTACTTTAACTTTTGTTTGGGTATTTTATGAAGCTATGATCTAGGACAAATTTCTCCAGGAATCCTTATTTTCACATATCTTCCTTTGTGTTTTATTCAACAACGTAATTTACAAATTTTAAACAAAAGAGAGAGACACTATCTGGATGAGACATTTTAATGTGCAATTTCTTAAAGTATATTCCCTTCAAACCATAGGAACCTCGAGAAAAATAAACAAAATTGAATTACACTTTTAACGATATATGACATTATTCCTTCACAAACTGTAGAATATATGCACTTGTGTTCTAAAATTTATCTCATATATTTTCACCTGCGCTTTTTTTTCGAGACGTACGTGTATCCAACCATTCATATGTTTGTGAAGCGAACATAAATACTATAAAGATAATAATGTTTTAGACGAATTTAAAAAATTGGGGTTTGAATCCACAATTACCCTTTGCATCAAAATGGTGAATATATTATTATTTTGACCATTTCAAAACGGAACAACACTCAGAAAGGGAGAATGTGAACTTACGCCCTTTCAAAATAATACTGACTGATGCTTGGAAATAATAAGTACTAAAACTTTCATTTGCTACCCATAGTGCAGACCGTTATGTATATGTTCGGATATGATTGGGCTTAAAACAAATTTAGCTGTCATCTCATCCGTTTGATTCAATCGTGCAACCAGCAATGAGATTTGATAATGTCGAATATCAATATACAGTTGCTTGCAAAAGTATACACCCTCTTTGACAATTTATATATTTTGTATAATTTGACATGAAACAACACATATTTTCAATTCCAATGATTATTAAATAATAAGCAGATCCATTAAACTTCCTTTGATATAAAAATTACATTTTCAAAATTTCACACTGATTCTTAAAATCATATAACTTAGAAAAATGTCTTTGCAAATGTCTGCACTCCCCACAATATTATACTGTGTTATCACGTGGTTTATCATTGATGTATACAATCCAGGACAATCAAAATAACAAACAAACTTGGCCAGCCTATTATTTTGTAATATCATTTGATTTAACTGCCTATGAAATTCATCCACCACATGGTTTCTTGGTGCGTTGGTCTTTGGACTCTAACTGTAAACACAAGGTATTCAACTCGGGAAAAAATGGGAAAGCCTCCGTCTCAGGAACTTAAAAATATTATGATTCAAAAGTAAAATGAAAATAATGTCTATAAAAATATTGCAAAAACTTTAGAATTTTTCCTAAGCACTGTTAAAACTTTAATGAAGAAGTGGTTAATGCACAAAGCCACTACCCGGGAGGCAACATCTAACCATAGTGCAACATTGGAAGATTTGAAAGCTTCAGTTTCCAGTACTGGGACAGATGTCCATACATCTACAATTTCCAGAGTATTGCACCGGTCTGGTCTGCAAGGGAGGGTATCTAGAAAAAAGCCCCTTCTGAATCCTATGCTAAAGCAAGCTAGGCTAAACTTTGCCAAAAGTCACATCAATTATTCTATGACCATGTGACAAAAGATTTTGTGGTCAGATGAGACCAAAATCGAGTTATTTGAAAAAAAATACGAAACGCTACGGCTGGCGGAAAAGAGCCACTAATAAACAACCTCATTACATCGTCCCCATTGTAACGCATGGCGGTGCCTCGATCATAATTTGGGGCAGTTTTTCAGCTGCAAAGACTGGAAAGCTGGTAA